>JAIGNY010001288.1:1215000-1255000 GCA_020152595.1 Chiridota heheva | reverse complement strand
AGACTGATGTATAAGAATTTTATTTTGAAAATGTGTTGAGCAAAGAATTTGATTTTTAAAATGTGTTGATCAACCTGTACATTCTTGTTAGCCTGACAGAAGCTGGTTTGTATGTAATTAAATGAAACAGGACTTGAAACAATAGATTTAATCCTTTTTGTGCACCATGTTTTGGTGCAATGTGTACAATTAATGTAAAAGAAAAATACAGACCTATATTTGGGAATTCGTTTTCACTCCTTGTTTGAACTGTATTTCATACTGAAAAGTTCAAACTATTTTGGGGCCACTAGACCAGAATATATTACTAATACTGTTTTAAAGGAGATATCAGTTAAGAAGTCTTTTCTGGCAAGGTAAATTTGAAAAAAAGTCATTGAAAATTTATGTGAGTATTTATAAAAGTTAGATATGACTTATTGATATTTGTATCAAACGTTTTTAGTCACCTCCACGAAAAGTGTGTTTTAAGTATCTTAATATTTAAAATGTTTTCACGTTTTGGCCGTTAGCTCCTTTTGGTATGTATTGTGAACATATAAATATTTTGAAGCCAGCAACAATCCTATAGTAGCGCATAAAAGATGACAATTAATTCATATTTCAAGAATTGCAAGTGAATTTGTAAACAAGATTAAAGATTTCATCAAAGCAAAGAAATGAAAAGGCTTATAAAACTTTGCATGCTGCTGTAAACTTTTAAAATGTATAATACATGTAAAATGTGTTACACAGCGTAAGCTAGAAAACACATTTAAAAAAAGAGAGTGACACATACAAAATATCTTTAAAAAGCGCATATTATGCGTAAGCAAAGCACCTGTTTCTTCCTCACAATTTATTTTGTTATTAACTTTGACCAGTTGAAATTTCATTATTACAAAAATCGCGTTTGATATGCCATAGCCCACTGCGACGCGATGATCCACAACAGGATGTGATAAGAAACATATGAACATTGCAATTTTACGAGAATTTCTTGGGTTTGAAAGTTCAAACCAACTTAAAACCTTTCTACTTGCAACATTTAGCCTATAAGTACGACCGTAAAATTGAAAAACGACATTATCTGGGTCACAAAAACCGTTTATAAGACGTCCACAGTAACGGGCAAAAACAAAGCAACAGCTACCACTTCTATCATACAAAAATTAAAAGTTCTGACATCACACTATGATACAAAAATGTATATACAAATTTTTCTCCAAAATAGTACCAAAAGGGCAATGTTTGGGTGTCTGGCTCATAGACTAGTTACAGTCTTCTAACTTACTTAGTCCTCTTTGCTCCGGTCGGAGCATATGGCCTTCACTGCAATCCTCCATCTACCGCGGTCTTGGGCTATTCTTTTGGCTTCCACCAAGAGTATCGGATGGTATTGAGCTATGCATCAAACTAAGGGTTCTCCCACCAGGTTTTGGTCTTTCTTCTAGAAATTTGGCGTATGATACTACAGACTGTTTTCATATCATTCTTCTGAGCGGCCTTTTCTGCATCAGCAGCCAGTCTATCCACTAGATCATGTTTGTCTTTCCGTGCTCTATTCTTCACTTTTCTGTTCTTGAGGACATACAGTCTTCTAAGGAAATATTAAATAGTTTCAAAATGTTTCACGGTAAATAGTCTTCAGCCTGTCTTACTTACTATCTAAGGGTCTTTGGAAAACTTTAACATTTTTTTTCATGGAAATTCCAGCACTCAATGAGAATTTCTAAAGAAACTATAACATTTTCGGGGGAAATTGAAGAAAAAACGGAGGGCGGGCCGTACAGAAAGACGTCATTACATTTTGCTTCGCATGTTCACCAAAAATTGGAAAAATCAATTTCAATGAGCTTTAATATAGTTAGGGGCTTCAGTCAATTTGGAATAAGTACAATATCATGTAGGCCTTTGCACACGTAAAATGCCAACTCGCTGCATATCTGCAAGAGTAATGGAGCAGTGTACAATGGATAATGAGTGCATCACTATCTTTAAGTATTCCGTAGACAGGTATAGCACACGGAACACTATTATCATGTCAATCTTAGGTACCATTGATCAAAAATGTGGGAGGCGACTACATGGACCATCCTCTCGAGTCAAAAAAGTTTACCAGGATTTACTAGGACAGCCACATCCACTTATTTATGGGCTTCTGCGGCCAAGGGTAAAGAGGCCTTCCGGCCCATACCATATCTTTAAGATCCTTGTTGGTGCAGTAAGAGTCGCATTTCATTTTGAACTGCAAGAGAGATTTTCTTTCCACAACCTAATCAGGTGAAACATTCCAATTGTTAACAACTCGCTGGCTGTTTACGTAGTCCAAACGGGTGTGTTCTTTGGCAATTGTATACTTATGTCCTCTGGTGATAATGCTTGCTTGAAGCTTGAAAATTGGCAAAATCCACATGATTCAAACCTTGAATATCTGTATCATATCACCTCTTAACCTTCTCTCCTTTAAAGTTGGCAGATTAAATAATAACCCGAGGCGCTTGGGGTATTTTAAAGAACGTAATCCCTAAATCAGTTTTGTTGCTCTTTTTTGAACACCTCCTAATAAATTGATATCCCTTTTCAAATATGGATTCCAGAATTGAACGCAATATTCCACATGAGGATGAACCAATGTTTTGAACAATTTAAGAACAATGTCTCGAAATAATTGCGAGAAATTTTTTCTTGATCATGCCCAATACAGAATTTGCTTTTTATACCGTTAAAGTACAATGCATTGAGCTGCTTAAGGAACAATGAATAGTAACACCCAAATTATTTCGGGGAATATCACCTTGGATCTACGCCTGTAATTCTGAATATTTGAAGAAAAAAAAAGCTAGAACCCAGGATTGGAGAGTCAAAAAACACACGATTGTGGCAAGTGCACCGTGACGATTTCTGTCTTGAGTAAAGTCTTCATTTCAAATGAGGAAACCCTCAATTGAATTATCAGAATGAGTTTCTGATAAGCACATTACACCAAAAGGATTGTCTTTAAACACATACTTAAAATGATCCATTTTACAGGGCAATGATCTGATGTTAAGATGACATAATTTTAGGCCTTCTTTTCTAAATCAGGGTATATGTCCATTTTCTATTTGAGAATAAATGCCGTTCTGCATACCTGAATCAAGCTCTTCAGTCACGTGTTATCTAATATTTCAGCATGAATAAAAGGTTCATCATCTGCATTAATTATTTCAATTTCATAGGAACTTAAATTACAGATAAAACTACTTTTTCGGCATCAAAAATTTTTTGCATCAAAATTTAAATGAGTTTGATAAGACACTAATTTGGCCTATAAGTGATATGGCTGGATAACATACACTGAATCTAAGATGTTTCAATTTAAAACATGAATGTCATAAATAGGAGACAGTTATTTTTATAATTATTCTCGATAATATTTATATTTTACATCCTTTGATAAATGCATTACTTAATTGTTTTGGATATTCCTTACATTTTAATCTGATTGTGATAATATATCGGAACGCTCATCTTGGCCTAGAAGCGTACCGTGAGTGGCATTTGTTCTCCTTATGTTTTGTTTCTTCGCAAAAACAATACTTTTGAAAATGTTCTGGATAATATAAAAGTTTTTGTTATCTTCATGATGGCGGTACGAGCTCTCTCCCCCTCCCCCCCCACTTCCTCCCCGGGTGGTCAGAAACTGATCTTAGTCGGATGTATATAATGTCGGATGTAACTTGTATCCTAGTATCAGAGTATATCTTAGTCAGTCATGCCCGACTCAGCACAATATCGGAATCCTGTACTCCCGACTTATTTGAGATACATCTCAATCATACCTGAATCGATTGAGCTCGGGCTAGGCAACTGGGATATTATATGAAAGTTGCCCACCCACACAAAGTTCGCCCGATTAAAGTCCCGAGCCTCGATGATCATGGGCCATTTTGAGGCATCAAAAACTAGAAATTTTTCGAGGGCTTCGCCCCTTGGACCCTAACAGAGCTGCGTCGAGGAATCTAACAATTGTAGTCGAATTCTTAGTGGAAATTTTCCCTGTTGATATGGCAAAATGGGTTATGTGGTAAACCAAATGCTTATCTGACTGTATGAGTTTAACATTATAGACTTTCAAATGTTCTTCTTTTCATCAATTACATTTCGGATTTTTGTGCTGATTTTAAGCCATTTTCACTTGTTTGTAAAATTTATAAGATATCAGACTAGTTGTGACGTCACCGCCTCAGAATCCTCAAAGTCTTTATGTACTCTATCACATTTGGTCCTCCAATTTTGTGGCTTTAAAACCATTGGACAGTTGGATATGTCAGGGAAGTAGAACTTTGATTTATGAACTGAAAAAAAATATCGAAGGAAATTAGTTCAAATAGTTAAAAATCATTAACATTGTGAGGATGAAAGCGCCAATATTCCATAGTAGACTTACTACGCCAGTCATTTCTACATAGAAAAGACAGAGTTTTAAACGTGAATAGGAAAATGTGGGGTATAACGGACCCCTTAACTTGTAAGAATTTATCAGACGGTGTATTTGTGAACTTCTCAACGATTTCAAATGGAAGTTTTTACAACAAACAAACCATGTAAATATTCCCTTAAAGTTTTTATTCAAGGATATTGAATGATTAGTAGGGCAAGATGATTAATGGGAGCAGCGGTGTAACTTAAGAGGGTGGGATGTTGCACCTTCTAGAAAAGTTCTTTCGTCGGGCAAGTTGTTTGACTATTTCGTCGGGCAAAAAATGAACCAATATTGCACAAATGGTAGGAAATTAATATGTTTATACTTTTATTTGTTAATTATATGTTTATTTATCTTGTATTTCAACACAGTAGCCCACTCAGCAAGAGCTGGTTTTCCGTGGGGCCATGAAGTGTAAAATATGAATATAAAACACAAATTGAAAAATAAAAGTAACAGGTAATAATAAACTTACGTTGAAGAAGACTTAAAACAAAAATCAAGATAAAAGATACCATAAGAATATGTAAGATAGAGCACGTAATTAAATGAAAACAATATAAATATAAAAAGCAGAAGTTAAGAAAATAAATAGACTATAAAAATACTTATGAAATAGTATAAAATGCATTTATAAAAAAATAAAACAGTCAGTAAATATTAAACATCAAGATTGCGTTTGAAATTATAAAGAGTTTTGTATGGATGTTCTTGGATGAGTGCCAATATTTTACTCCACAAATATGGTGAAGCATTATTGGTAACACATTTATACATCATAATCGCATCTGACTGTTATTTCAATAAAACCAAGATCACCGAGCATTTCACTAATTGAAGTTTGCCACGATGAGTTATTTACAAGTTTTGCTCCTCTGTGATATACTTTTTTCTCGAATTCACCAGTTTACAATCATTCATTTTGCTGCAATTTCCTAATACACTAGAACAATATTGGATATGCGGTAGCACGAATGCATTAAAAAGTAATGTAAACTGTTGGTTGAAAACATTTTGCTTGAATTTTCGTAGAAATGCGAGCTTTTGTTTTACTTTTTTACAATTATAATCAATATGTTCTTTAAAATTCGGAGAAATATCAATCATAACACCTAAACATTTTGTAACAATGGTTTGCGCTATGTTTGTCATCTGCTTTGTGAATAGGTGTTACCTGAGCTCGTTTCTAATCAAATGGTATCTTCAACTAAAGTCTTCAGACTTTAGTTAGATATAAAAGTAAGTGAGCGTTAAACATAATTTTGTGCCATGTTTAGTATCTTGCAACTAAGGCCATTGAATCCTGTTGCTTTATTTAATGGCATCTTACTTAAATCATTTTTTAAAAACTCTTCTGTGAGTAATTTAAAATCAAAACAATTTAAATTATGGCTGCGTTCATACAGTGAGGACTCGTAAGAAGTATCATCATTCTCTGAATAATTTTTGACATGGTTTCACCAAAAAAAAAAACCTAATATCAGTATCAATACTACATCAGCTTTCTTGTGAATATAATCCCTTTCTTTTATCATTTTTTTTATCATTCGAACGATATCCATGGACATGTTTTTTTTGCCTTATTGTTTTTGTTTTGCATGAAAAGCATATACCAACTAGAAAATGTGGTTACGAAAATCGTAACCACATTGTTATTCGTAATAACAAGTAGGCGTGATATCAGGGAAATGCCAGGGCTTTCTCTCAATGCCAATGTGGTTTCATGGGAGCATACGATACTTAAAGACAAATGGAAGCATGAAATCACTATGCTTTGCTAGCTTACGAACGGTCCGCAAGTTTTTTTTTTTCTTAAGACAAATCTTGTGATAAATGAAGAGGGAAGGGAAGAATTACATTTGATTTAGGTAGTAGAATAATCATAGATTGCAGTTCAAGTGATTTTGTATCTTATATTTGAGTAACTATTTACTGTACGTACTAACGCTTTACAAACCAAATTCGAATAGAAGGATGATACAATTCTCTTCACGCTTGTATTAAAATTAGTGTAAATATTTCTTTAAAAGAACATTTCGAAACTATTCATATGCCGCAATACTTTTGATTTATGATGTTAGCTTATTTGGTTCTTTACCCTTTGTAAATACTAATTTTACTGCTATGTAGTTTGAAGTAACATTTCTTTATGCAACTTCTTCTATCGCAAAATGATATCCGTTCTCTTTGAGCTGACTGTAATTAGGTAGTTGCGTTTTACACCTCTATCCGTACGTGCACCCTAGCGGTAATTTTGCACTAGCCTGTATATCGCGGGAGGCACGTTGAAAATGAAAGTTGCACGATCAAGTCGTTTAAAATCAATTTACAACAAATTTTGTAACGATAATTTTGAATGCAGAAGTAATTAAAATCCTGGTCCGTGGACAGCATGTAGCTGTAAGCACCTGGCGGTGCAACCTGATCTGGAATAAATCATCAACTTACACCATTAGTTGTACTTGCCAAGTCCTTTGATTTAATTGCAAACTAAATTTTCGTAAAGAAACCTTTTAATAATTCCTAAAGATTTCACCTGGAACCTAAAATTAGTAATATTATCATATATCAAATTGAAACCATAATCGGTAAGTCCAACTCGAGTTACGCCTGGCCATAGGAAGCAGACTAGATCTTTGGTAAGATCACATTATATTCTGGAAAATACAGTTACACGGATTACCAAGAACATAATAACTCCATGCAGTGTTTATGTCATCCATTTATTGAATTAAATCAAATGGCTGGTTTCTTTAATCATTCAAAAGTCACTTTCATCAAATCTTTTGAAATTTCTTAGTTTTACAATTTTTGAACTTTTTTTGAAGACTCTCTATTGAGGATGGTAAAACTCAAGTAATGGTCACTATCATATCCCATGTACACCTACAGATGACACATGAATATCTTTATTCGACGTCGTAAGGATCATATCAATTAGGGTTCGCATATTGTCTGGTAAGAATTGAGATAAGTTGATCCATTTACAACAAATTTTATATTAAAAATAAGAGCATTAACAATTAGATTCAGGCTTTAAAAATACTGTTGAAATCACCCAAAGTAAGTACTCCTTTTCCTTGATCAAGGACTTTTTTCATCATTTGACAGAAACTTTCAAAATAAGAAACTGGTGATTCAGGTGGTCTATGCAAACATCCCACAAGTTTATCTTTTACGTCGTAATCCTTTAATTATATCCAAATGACTTCCAATTTGCATTCTAGTAATATCCTTCTTGAATGAAGTTTGTTTGAATTTAAATAGATCAATCATCCACCGTGACGATTTCTGTCTTGAGTAAAGTCTTCATTTCAAATGAGGAAACCCTCAATTGAATTATCAGAATGAGTTTCTGATAAGCACATTACACCAAAAGGATTGTCTTTAAACACATACTTAAAATGATCCATTTTACAGGGCAATGATCTGATGTTAAGATGACATAATTTTAGGCCTTCTTTTCTAAATCGGGGTATATGTCCATTTTCTATTTGAGAATAAATGCCGTTCTGCATACCTGAATCAAGCTCTTCAGTCACGTGTTATCTAATATTTCAGCATGAATAAAAGGTTCATCATCTGCATTAATTATTTCAATTTCATAGGAACTTAAATTACAGATAAAACTACTTTTTTCGGCATCAAAAATTTTTTGCATCAAAATTTAAATGAGTTTGATAAGACACTAATTTGGCCTATAAGTGATATGGCTGGATAACATACACTGAATCTAAGATGTTTCAATTTAAAACATGAATGTCATAAATAGGGAGACAGTTATTTTTATAATTATTCTCGATAATATTTATATTTTACATCCTTTGATAAATGCATTACTTAATTGTTTTGGATATTCCTTACATTTTAATCTGATTGTGATAATATATCGGAACGCTCATCTTGGCCTAGAAGCGTACCGTGAGTGGCACTTGTTCTCCTTATGTTTTTGTTTCTTCGCAAAAAAAATACTTTTGAAAATGTTCTGGATAATATAACAGTTTTTTTGTTATCTTCATGATGGCGGTACGAGCTTCCCCCCACTTCCTTCCCGGGTGGTCAGAAACTGATCTTAGTCGGATGTATATAATGTCGGATGTAACTTGTATCCTAGTATCAGAGTATATCTTAGTCAGTCATGCCCGACTCAGCACAATATCGGAATCCTGTACTCCCGACTTATTTGAGATACATCTCAATCATACCTGAATCGATTGAGCTCGGGCTAGGCAACTGGGATATTATATGAAAGTTGCCCACCCACACAAAGTTCGCCCGATTAAAGTCCCGAGCCTCGATGATCATGGGCCATTTTGAGGCATCAAAAACTAGAAATTTTTCGAGGGCTTCGCCCCTTGGACCCTAACAGAGCTGCGTCGAGGAATCTAACAATTGTAGTCGAATTCTTAGTGGAAATTTTCCCTGTTGATATGGCAAAATGGGTTATGTGGTAAACCAAATGCTTATCTGACTGTATGAGTTTAACATTATAGACTTTCAAATGTTCTTCTTTTCATCAATTACATTTCGGATTTTTGTGCTGATTTTAAGCCATTTTCACTTGTTTGTAAAATTTATAAGATATCAGACTAGTTGTGACGTCACCGCCTCAGAATCCTCAAAGTCTTTATGTACTCTATCACATTTGGTCCTCCAATTTTGTGGCTTTAAAACCATTGGACAGTTGGATATGTCAGGGAAGTAGAACTTTGATTTATGAACTGAAAAAAATATCGAAGGAAATTAGTTCAAATAGTTAAAAATCATTAACATTGTGAGGATGAAAGCGCCAATATTCCATAGTAGACTTACTACGCCAGTCATTTCTACATAGAAAAGACAGAGTTTTAAACGTGAATAGGAAAATGTGGGGTATAACGGACCCCTTAACTTGTAAGAATTTATCAGACGGTGTATTTGTGAACTTCTCAACGATTTCAAATGGAAGTTTTACAACAAACAAACCATGTAAATATTCCCTTAAAGTTTTTATTCAAGGATATTGAATGATTAGTAGGGCAAGATGATTAATGGGAGCAGCGGTGTAACTTAAGAGGGTGGGATGTTGCACCTTCTAGAAAAGTTCTTTCGTCGGGCAAGTTGTTTGACTATTTCGTCGGGCAAAAAATGAACCAATATTGCACAAATGGTAGGAAATTAATATGTTTATACTTTTATTTGTTAATTATATGTTTATTTATCTTGTATTTCAACACAGTAGCCCACTCAGCAAGAGCTGGTTTTCCGTGGGGCCATGAAGTGTAAAATATGAATATAAAACACAAATTGAAAAATAAAAGTAACAGGTAATAATAAACTTACGTTGAAGAAGACTTAAAACAAAAATCAAGATAAAAGATACCATAAGAATATGTAAGATAGAGCACGTAATTAAATGAAAACAATATAAATATAAAAAGCAGAAGTTAAGAAAATAAATAGACTATAAAAATACTTATGAAATAGTATAAAATGCATTTATAAAAAAATAAAACAGTCAGTAAATATTAAACATCAAGATTGCGTTTGAAATTATAAAGAGTTTTGTATGGATGTTCTTGGATGAGTGCCAATATTTTACTCCACAAATATGGTGAAGCATTATTGGTAACACATTTATACATCATAATCGCATCTGACTTGGCAAGTTTTTTTGTTATTTCAATAAAACCAAGATCACCGAGCATTTCACCAATTGAAGTTTGCCACGATGAGTTATTTACAAGTTTTGCTCCTCTGTGATATACTTTTTTCTCGAATTCACCAGTTTACAATCATTCATTTTGCTGCAATTTCCTAATACACTAGAACAATATTGGATATGCGGTAGCACGGATGCATTAAAAAGTAATGTAAACTGTTGGTTGAAAACATTTTGCTTGAATTTTTGTAAAAATGCGAGCTTTTGTTTTACTTTCTTACAATTATAATCAATATGTTCTTTAAAATTCAGAGAAATATTAATCATAACACCTAAACATTTTGTAACAATGGTTTGCACTATGTTTGTCATCTTGCTTTGTGAATAGGTGTTACCTGAGCTTGTTTCTAATCAAATGGTATCTTCTCAGTCTTCAGACTTTAGTTAGATATAAAAGTAAGTGAGCGTTAAACATAATTTTGTGCCATGTTTAGTATCTTGCAACTAAAGCCATTGAATCCTGTTGCTTTATTTAATGGCATCTTACTTAAATCATTTTTTAAAAACTCTTCTGTGAGTAATTTAAAATCAAAACAATTTAAATTATGGCTGCGTTCATGCAGTGAGGACTCGTAAGAAGTATCATCATTCTCTGAATAATTTTTGACATGGTTTCACCAAAAAAACCTAATATCAGTATCAATACTACATCAGCTTTCTTGTGAATATAATCCCTTTCTTTTATCATTTTTTTTATCATTCGAACGATATCCATGGACATGTTTTTTTGCCTTATTGTTTTTGTTTTGCATGAAAAGCATATACCAACTAGAAAATGTGGTTACGAAAATCGTAACCACATTGTTATTCGTAATAACAAGTAGGCGTGATATCAGGAAATGCCAGGGCTTTCTCTCAATGCCAATGTGGTTTTATGGGAGCATACGATACTTAAAGACAAATGGAAGCATGAAGTCACTATGCTTTGCTAGCTTACGAACGGTCCGCAAGTTTTTTTTTTCTTAAGACAAATCTTGTGATAAATGAAGAGGAAGGGAAGAATTACATTTGATTTAGGTAGTAGAATAATCATAGATTGCAGTTCAAGTGATTTTGTATCTTATATTTGAGTAACTATTTACTGTACGTACTAACGCTTTACAAACCAAATTCGAATAGAAGGATGATACAATTCTCTTCACGCTTGTATTAAAATTAGTGTAAATATTTCTTTAAAAGAACATTTCGAAACTATTCATATGCCGCAATACTTTTGATTTATGATGTTAGCTTATTTGGTTCTTTACCCTTTGTAAATACTAATTTTACTGCTATGTAGTTTGAAGTAACATTTCTTTATGCAACTTCTTCTATCGCAAAATGATATCCGTTCTCTTTGAGCTGACTGTAATTAGGTAGTTGCGTTTTACACCTCTATCCGTACGTGCACCCTAGCGGTAATTTTGCACTAGCCTGTATATCGCGGGAGGCACGTTGAAAATGAAAGTTGCACGATCAAGTCGTTTAAAATCAATTTACAACAAATTTTGTAACGATAATTTTGAATGCAGAAGTAATTAAAATCCTGGTCCGTGGACAGCATGTAGCTGTAAGCACCTGGCGGTGCAACCTGATCTGGAATAAATCATCAACTTACACCATTAGTTGTACTTGCCAAGTCCTTTGATTTAATTGCAAACTAAATTTTCGTAAAGAAACCTTTTAATAATTTCTAAAGATTTCACTTGGAACCTAAAATTAGTAATATTATCATATATCAAATTGTAAGTCCAACTCGAGTTAAGCCTGGCCATAGGAAGCAGACTAGATCTTTGGTAAGATCACATTATATTCTGGAAAATACAGTTACACGGATTACCAAGACTATAATAACTCCATGCAGTGTTTATATCATCCATATATTGAATTAAATCAAATGGCTGGTTTCTTTAGTCATTCAAAAGTCACTTTCAACAAATCTTTTGAATTTTTTTTGTTTTACAATGTTTTGAACTTTTTTTGAAGACTCTTTATTGAGGATGGTAAAACTCAAGTAATGGTCACTATCATATCCCATGTACACCTACAGATGACACATGAATATCTTTATTCGACGTCGTAAGGATCATATCAATTAGGGTTCGCATATTGTCTGGTAAGAATTGAGATAAGTTGATCCATTTACAACAAATTTTATATTAAAAATAAGAGCATTAACAAATAGATTCAGGCTTTAAAAATACTGTTGAAATCACCCAAAGTAAGTACTCCTTTTCCTTGATCAAGGACTTTTTTCATCATTTGACAGAAACTTTCAAAATAAGAAACTGGTGATTCAGGTGGTCTATGCAAACATCCCACAAGTTTATCTTTTACGTCGTAATCCTTTAATTATATCCAAATGACTTCCAATTTGCATTCTAGTAATATCCTTCTTGAATGAAGTTTGTTTGAATTTAAATAGATCAATCATCCACCGTGACGATTTCTGTCTTGAGTAAAGTCTTCATTTCAAATGAGGAAACCCTCAATTGAATTATCAGAATGAGTTTCTGATAAGCACATTACACCAAAAGGATTGTCTTTAAACACATACTTAAGTTGATCCATTTTACAGGGCAATGATCTGATGTTAAGATGACATAATTTTAGGCCTTCTTTTCCAAATCAGGGTATATGACCATTTTCTATTTGAGAATAAATGTCGTCCTGCATACCTGAATCAAGCTCTTCAGTCACGTGTTATCTAATATTTCAGCATGAATAAAAGGTTCATCATCTGCATTAATTATTTCAATTTCATAGGAACTTAAATTACAGATAAAAGTACTTTTTTCGGCAATAAAATTTTGTTGCATCAAAATTTAAAGACACTTATTTGGCCTATAAGTGATATGGCTGGATAACATACACTGAATCTAAGATGTTTCAATTTAAAACATGAATGTCATAAATAGGGAGACAGTTATTTTTATAATTATTCTCGATAATATTTATATTTTACATCCTTTGATAAATGCATTACTTAATTGTTTTGGATATTCCTTACATTTTAATCTGATTGTGATATTATATCGGAACGCTCATCTTGGCCTAGAAGCGTACCGTGAGTGGCACTTGTTCTCCTTATGTTTTTGTTTCTTCGCAAAAACAATACTTTTGAAAATGTTCTGGATAATATAAAAGTTTTTTGTTATCTTCATGATGGCGGTACGAGCTCTCTCCCCCCCCCTCCCCACTTCCTCCCCCAGGTGGTCAGAAACTGATCTTAGTCGGATGTATATAATGTCGGATGTAACTTGTATCCTAGTATCAGAGTATATCTTAGTCAGTCATGCCCGACTCAGCACAATATCGGAATCCTGTACTCCCGACTTATTTGAGATACATCTCAATCATACCTGAATCGATTGAGCTCAGGCTAGGCAACTGGGATATTATATGAAAGTTGCCCACCCACACAAAGTTCGCCCGATTAAAGTCCCGAGCCTCGATGATCATGGGCCATTTTGAGGCATCAAAAACTAGAAATTTTTCGAGGGCTTCGCCCCTTGGACCCTAACAGAGCTGCGTCGAGGAATCTAACAATTGTAGTCGAATTCTTAGTGGAAATTTTCCCTGTTGATATGGCAAAATGGGTTATGTGGTAAACCAAATGCTTATCTGACTGTATGAGTTTAACATTATAGACTTTCAAATGTTCTTCTTTTCATCAATTACATTTCGGATTTTTGTGCTGATTTTAAGCCATTTTCACTTGTTTGTAAAATTTATAAGATATCAGACTAGTTGTGACGTCACCGCCTCAGAATCCTCAAAGTCTTTATGTACTCTATCACATTTGGTCCTCCAATTTTGTGGCTTTAAAACCATTGGACAGTTGGATATGTCAGGAAGTAGAACTTTGATTTATGAACTGAAAAAAATATCGAAGGAAATTAGTTCAAATAGTTAAAAATCATTAACATTGTGAGGATGAAAGCGCCAATATTCCATAGTAGACTTACTACGCCAGTCATTTCTACATAGAAAAGACAGAGTTTTAAACGTGAATAGGAAAATGTGGGGTATAACGGACCCCTTAACTTGTAAGAATTTATCAGACGGTGTATTTGTGAACTTCTCAACGATTTCAAATGGAAGTTTTTACAACAAACAAACCATGTAAATATTCCCTTAAAGTTTTTATTCAAGGATATTGAATGATTAGTAGGGCAAGATGATTAATGGGAGCAGCGGTGTAACTTAAGAGGGTGGGATGTTGCACCTTCTAGAAAAGTTCTTTCGTCGGGCAAGTTGTTTGACTATTTCGTCGGGCAAAAAATGAACCAATATTGCACAAATGGTAGGAAATTAATATGTTTATACTTTTATTTGTTAATTATATGTTTATTTATCTTGTATTTCAACACAGTAGCCCACTCAGCAAGAGCTGGTTTTCCGTGGGGCCATGAAGTGTAAAATATGAATATAAAACACAAATTGAAAAATAAAAGTAACAGGTAATAATAAACTTACGTTGAAGAAGACTTAAAACAAAAATCAAGATAAAAGATACCATAAGAATATGTAAGATAGAGCACGTAATTAAATGAAAACAATATAAATATAAAAAGCAGAAGTTAAGAAAATAAATAGACTATAAAAATACTTATGAAATAGTATAAAATGCATTTATAAAAAAATAAAACAGTCAGTAAATATTAAACATCAAGATTGCGTTTGAAATTATAAAGAGTTTTGTATGGATGTTCTTGGATGAGTGCCAATATTTTACTCCACAAATATGGTGAAGCATTATTGGTAACACATTTATACATCATAATCGCATCTGACTGTTATTTCAATAAAACCAAGATCACCGAGCATTTCACTAATTGAAGTTTGCCACGATGAGTTATTTACAAGTTTTGCTCCTCTGTGATATACTTTTTTCTCGAATTCACCAGTTTACAATCATTCATTTTGCTGCAATTTCCTAATACACTAGAACAATATTGGATATGCGGTAGCACGAATGCATTAAAAAGTAATGTAAACTGTTGGTTGAAAACATTTTGCTTGAATTTTCGTAGAAATGCGAGCTTTTGTTTTACTTTTTACAATTATAATCAATATGTTCTTTAAAATTCGGAGAAATATCAATCATAACACCTAAACATTTTGTAACAATGGTTTGCGCTATGTTTGTCATCTGCTTTGTGAATAGGTGTTACCTGAGCTCGTTTCTAATCAAATGGTAGCTTCAACTAAAGTCTTCAGACTTTAGTTAGATATAAAAGTAAGTGAGCGTTAAACATAATTTTGTGCCATGTTTAGTATCTTGCAACTAAGGCCATTGAATCCTGTTGCTTTATTTAATGGCATCTTACTTAAATCATTTTTAAAAACTCTTCTGTGAGTAATTTAAAATCAAAACAATTTAAATTATGGCTGCGTTCATACAGTGAGGACTCGTAAGAAGTATCATCATTCTCTGAATAATTTTTGACATGGTTTCACCAAAAAAACACCCTAATATCAGTATCAATACTACATCAGCTTTCTTGTGAATATAATCCCTTTCTTTTATCATTTTTTTTATCATTCGAACGATATCCATGGACATGTTTTTTTTGCCTTATTGTTTTTGTTTTGCATGAAAAGCATATACCAACTAGAAAATGTGGTTACGAAAATCGTAACCACATTGTTATTCGTAATAACAAGTAGGCGTGATATCAGGGAAATGCCAGGGCTTTCTCTCAATGCCAATGTGGTTTTATGGGAGCATACGATACTTAAAGACAAATGGAAGCATGAAGTCACTATGCTTTGCTAGCTTACGAACGGTCCGCAAGTTTTTTTTTTTCTTAAGACAAATCTTGTGATAAATGAAGAGGGAAGGGAAGAGGACTCCCTTACATTTGATTTAGGTAGTAGAATAATCATAGATTGCAGTTCAAGTGATTTTGTATCTTATATTTGAGTAACTATTTACTGTACGTACTAACGCTTTACAAACCAAATTCGAATAGAAGGATGATACAATTCTCTTCACGCTTGTATTAAAATTAGTGTAAATATTTCTTTAAAAGAACATTTCGAAACTATTCATATGCCGCAATACTTTTGATTTATGATGTTAGCTTATTTGGTTCTTTACCCTTTGTAAATACTAATTTTACTGCTATGTAGTTTGAAGTAACATTTCTTTATGCAACTTCTTCTATCGCAAAATGATATCCGTTCTCTTTGAGCTGACTGTAATTAGGTAGTTGCGTTTTACACCTCTATCCGTACGTGCACCCTAGCGGTAATTTTGCACTAGCCTGTATATCGCGGGAGGCACGTTGAAAACGATCAAGTCGTTTAAAATCAATTTACAACAAATTTTGTAACGATAATTTTGAATGCAGAAGTAATTAAAATCCTGGTCCGTGGACAGCATGTAGCTGTAAGCACCTGGCGGTGCAACCTGATCTGGAATAAATCATCAACTTACACCATTAGTTGTACTTGCCAAGTCCTTTGATTTAATTGCAAACTAAATTTTCGTAAAGAAACCTTTTAATAATTCCTAAAGATTTCACCTGGAACCTAAAATTAGTAATATTATCATATATCAAATTGAAACCATAATCGGTAAGTCCAACTCGAGTTACGCCTGGCCATAGGAAGCAGACTAGATCTTTGGTAAGATCACATTATATTCTGGAAAATACAGTTACACGGATTACCAAGAACATAATAACTCCATGCAGTGTTTATGTCATCCATTTATTGAATTAAATCAAATGGCTGGTTTCTTTAATCATTCAAAAGTCACTTTCATCAAATCTTTTGAAATTTCTTAGTTTTACAATTTTTGAACTTTTTTTGAAGACTCTCTATTGAGGATGGTAAAACTCAAGTAATGGTCACTATCATATCCCATGTACACCTACAGATGTCACATGAATATCTTTATTCGACGTCGTAAGGATCATATTAATTAGTGTTCGCCTGTTGCCTGGTAAGAATTGAGATAAGTTGATCCATTTACAACAAATTTTATATTAAGAATAAGAGCATTAACAATTAGATTCAGGCTTTAAAAATACTGTTGAAATCACCCAAAGTAAGTACTCCTTTTCCTTGATCAAGGACTTTTTTAATCATTTGACAGAAACTTTCAAAATAAAAACTGGTGATTCAGGTGGTCTATGCAAACATCCCACAAGTTTATCTTTTACGTCGTAATCCTTTAATTATATCCAAATGACTTCCAATTTGCATTCTAGTAATATCCTTCTTGAATGAAGTTTGTTTGAATTTAAATAGATCAATCATCCACCGTGACGAATTCTGTCTTGAGTAAAGTCTTCATTTCAAATGAGGAAACCCTCAATTGAATTATCAGAATGAGTTTCTGATAAGCACATTACACCAAAAGGATTGTCTTTAAACACATACTTAAAATGATCCATTTTACAGGGCAATGATCTGATGTTAAGATGACATAATTTTAGGCCTTCTTTTCTAAATCGGGGTATATGTCCATTTTCTATTTGAGAATAAATGCCGTTCTGCATACCTGAATCAAGCTCTTCAGTCACGTGTTATCTAATATTTCAGCATGAATAAAAGGTTCATCATCTGCATTAATTATTTCAATTTCATAGGAACTTAAATTACAGATAAAACTACTTTTTCGGCATCAAAAATTTTTTGCATCAAAATTTAAATGAGTTTGATAAGACACTAATTTGGCCTATAAGTGATATGGCTGGATAACATACACTGAATCTAAGATGTTTCAATTTAAAACATGAATGTCATAAATAGGGAGACAGTTATTTTTATAATTATTCTCGATAATATTTATATTTTACATCCTTTGATAAATGCATTACTTAATTGTTTTGGATATTCCTTACATTTTAATCTGATTGTGATAATATATCGGAACGCTCATCTTGGCCTAGAAGCGTACCGTGAGTGGCATTTGTTCTCCTTATGTTTTTGTTTCTTCGCAAAAACAATACTTTTGAAAATGTTCTGGATAATATAAAAGTTTTTTGTTATCTTCATGATGGCGGTACGAGCTCTCTCCCCCCCCTCCCCTCCCCCACTTCCTCCCCGGGTGGTCAGAAACTGATCTTAGTCGGATGTATATAATGTCGGATGTAACTTGTATCCTAGTATCAGAGTATATCTTAGTCAGTCATGCCCGACTCAGCACAATATCGGAATCCTGTACTCCCGACTTATTTGAGATACATCTCAATCATACCTGAATCGATTGAGCTCGGGCTAGGCA
Organism: Chiridota heheva; assembly: GCA_020152595.1. Lineage (NCBI taxonomy): Eukaryota > Metazoa > Echinodermata > Holothuroidea > Apodida > Chiridotidae > Chiridota > Chiridota heheva. The sequence continues at coordinate 1,236,631 of JAIGNY010001288.1, read as the reverse complement.
ACTGGGATATTATATGAAAGTTGCCCACCCACACAAAGTTCGCCCGATTAAAGTCCCGAGCCTCGATGATCATGGGTCATTTTGAGGCATCAAAAACTAGAAATTTTTCGAGGTTTTCCCCCCTGGACCCTAACAGAGCTGCGTCGAGGAATCTAACAATTGTAGTCGAATTCTTAGTGGAAATTTTCCCTGTTGATATGGCAAAATGGGTTATGTGGTAAACCAAATGCTTATCTGACTGTATGAGTTTAACATTATAGACTTTCAAATGTTCTTCTTTTCATCAATTACATTTCGGATTTTTGTGCTGATTTTAAGCCATTTTCACTTGTTTGTAAAATTTATAAGATATCAGACTAGTTGTGACGTCACCGCCTCAGAATCCTCAAAGTCTTTATGTACTCTATCACATTTGGTCCTCCAATTTTGTGGCTTTAAAACCATTGGACAGTTGGATATGTCAGGGAAGTAGAACTTTGATTTATGAACTGAAAAAAATATCGAAGGAAATTAGTTCAAATAGTTAAAAATCATTAACATTGTGAGGATGAAAGCGCCAATATTCCATAGTAGACTTACTACGCCAGTCATTTCTACATAGAAAAGACAGAGTTTTAAACGTGAATAGGAAAATGTGGGGTATAACGGACCCCTTAACTTGTAAGAATTTATCAGACGGTGTATTTGTGAACTTCTCAACGATTTCAAATGGAAGTTTTTACAACAAACAAACCATGTAAATATTCCCTTAAAGTTTTTATTCAAGGATATTGAATGATTAGTAGGGCAAGATGATTAATGGGAGCAGCGGTGTAACTTAAGAGGGTGGGATGTTGCACCTTCTAGAAAAGTTCTTTCGTCGGGCAAGTTGTTTGACTATTTCGTCGGGCAAAAAATGAACCAATATTGCACAAATGGTAGGAAATTAATATGTTTATACTTTTATTTGTTAATTATATGTTTATTTATCTTGTATTTCAACACAGTAGCCCACTCAGCAAGAGCTGGTTTTCCGTGGGGCCATGAAGTGTAAAATATGAATATAAAACACAAATTGAAAAATAAAAGTAACAGGTAATAATAAACTTACGTTGAAGAAGACTTAAAACAAAAATCAAGATAAAAGATACCATAAGAATATGTAAGATAGAGCACGTAATTAAATGAAAACAATATAAATATAAAAAGCAGAAGTTAAGAAAATAAATAGACTATAAAAATACTTATGAAATAGTATAAAATGCATTTATAAAAAAATAAAACAGTCAGTAAATATTAAACATCAAGATTGCGTTTGAAATTATAAAGAGTTTTGTATGGATGTTCTTGGATGAGTGCCAATATTTTACTCCACAAATATGGTGAAGCATTATTGGTAACACATTTATACATCATAATCGCATCTGACTGTTATTTCAATAAAACCAAGATCACCGAGCATTTCACTAATTGAAGTTTGCCACGATGAGTTATTTACAAGTTTTGCTCCTCTGTGATATACTTTTTTCTCGAATTCACCAGTTTACAATCATTCATTTTGCTGCAATTTCCTAATACACTAGAACAATATTGGATATGCGGTAGCACGAATGCATTAAAAAGTAATGTAAACTGTTGGTTGAAAACATTTTGCTTGAATTTTCGTAGAAATGCGAGCTTTTGTTTTACTTTTTACAATTATAATCAATATGTTCTTTAAAATTCGGAGAAATATCAATCATAACACCTAAACATTTTGTAACAATGGTTTGCGCTATGTTTGTCATCTGCTTTGTGAATAGGTGTTACCTGAGCTCGTTTCTAATCAAATGGTATCTTCAACTAAAGTCTTCAGACTTTAGTTAGATATAAAAGTAAGTGAGCGTTAAACATAATTTTGTGCCATGTTTAGTATCTTGCAACTAAGGCCATTGAATCCTGTTGCTTTATTTAATGGCATCTTACTTAAATCATTTTTTAAAAACTCTTCTGTGAGTAATTTAAAATCAAAACAATTTAAATTATGGCTGCGTTCATACAGTGAGGACTCGTAAGAAGTATCATCATTCTCTGAATAATTTTTGACATGGTTTCACCAAAAAAACACCCTAATATCAGTATCAATACTACATCAGCTTTCTTGTGAATATAATCCCTTTCTTTTATCATTTTTTTTATCATTCGAACGATATCCATGGACATGTTTTTTTTGCCTTATTGTTTTTGTTTTGCATGAAAAGCATATACCAACTAGAAAATGTGGTTACGAAAATCGTAACCACATTGTTATTCGTAATAACAAGTAGGCGTGATATCAGGAAATGCCAGGGCTTTCTCTCAATGCCAATGTGGTTTTATGGGAGCATACGATACTTAAAGACAAATGGAAGCATGAAGTCACTATGCTTTGCTAGCTTACGAACGGTCCGCAAGTTTTTTTTCTTAAGACAAATCTTGTGATAAATGAAGAGGGAAGGGAAGAATTACATTTGATTTAGGTAGTAGAATAATCATAGATTGCAGTTCAAGTGATTTTGTATCTTATATTTGAGTAACTATTTACTGTACGTACTAACGCTTTACAAACCAAATTCGAATAGAAGGATGATACAATTCTCTTCACGCTTGTATTAAAATTAGTGTAAATATTTCTTTAAAAGAACATTTCGAAACTATTCATATGCCGCAATACTTTTGATTTATGATGTTAGCTTATTTGGTTCTTTACCCTTTGTAAATACTAATTTTACTGCTATGTAGTTTGAAGTAACATTTCTTTATGCAACTTCTTCTATCGCAAAATGATATCCGTTCTCTTTGAGCTGACTGTAATTAGGTAGTTGCGTTTTACACCTCTATCCGTACGTGCACCCTAGCGGTAATTTTGCACTAGCCTGTATATCGCGGGAGGCACGTTGAAAATGAAAGTTGCACGATCAAGTCGTTTAAAATCAATTTACAACAAATTTTGTAACGATAATTTTGAATGCAGAAGTAATTAAAATCCTGGTCCGTGGACAGCATGTAGCTGTAAGCACCTGGCGGTGCAACCTGATCTGGAATAAATCATCAACTTACACCATTAGTTGTACTTGCCAAGTCCTTTGATTTAATTGCAAACTAAATTTTCGTAAAGAAACCTTTTAATAATTTCTAAAGATTTCACTTGGAACCTAAAATTAGTAATATTATCATATATCAAATTGTAAGTCCAACTCGAGTTAAGCCTGGCCATAGGAAGCAGACTAGATCTTTGGTAAGATCACATTATATTCTGGAAAATACAGTTACACGGATTACCAAGACTATAATAACTCCATGCAGTGTTTATATCATCCATATATTGAATTAAATCAAATGGCTGGTTTCTTTAGTCATTCAAAAGTCACTTTCAACAAATCTTTTGAATTTTTTTTTGTTTTACAATGTTTTGAACTTTTTTTTGAAGACTCTTTATTGAGGATGGTAAAACTCAAGTAATGGTCACTATCATATCCCATGTACACCTACAGATGACACATGAATATCTTTATTCGACGTCGTAAGGATCATATCAATTAGGGTTCGCATATTGTCTGGTAAGAATTGAGATAAGTTGATCCATTTACAACAAATTTTATATTAAAAATAAGAGCATTAACAAATAGATTCAGGCTTTAAAAATACTGTTGAAATCACCCAAAGTAAGTACTCCTTTTCCTTGATCAAGGACTTTTTTCATCATTTGACAGAAACTTTCAAAATAAGAAACTGGTGATTCAGGTGGTCTATGCAAACATCCCACAAGTTTATCTTTTACGTCGTAATCCTTTAATTATATCCAAATGACTTCCAATTTGCATTCTAGTAATATCCTTCTTGAATGAAGTTTGTTTGAATTTAAATAGATCAATCATCCACCGTGACGATTTCTGTCTTGAGTAAAGTCTTCATTTCAAATGAGGAAACCCTCAATTGAATTATCAGAATGAGTTTCTGATAAGCACATTACACCAAAAGGATTGTCTTTAAACACATACTTAAAATGATCCATTTTACAGGGCAATGATCTGATGTTAAGATGACATAATTTTAGGCCTTCTTTTCTAAATCAGGGTATATGTCCATTTTCTATTTGAGAATAAATGCCGTTCTGCATACCTGAATCAAGCTCTTCAGTCACGTGTTATCTAATATTTCAGCATGAATAAAAGGTTCATCATCTGCATTAATTATTTCAATTTCATAGGAACTTAAATTACAGATAAAACTACTTTTTCGGCATCAAAAATTTTTTGCATCAAAATTTAAATGAGTTTGATAAGACACTAATTTGGCCTATAAGTGATATGGCTGGATAACATACACTGAATCTAAGATGTTTCAATTTAAAACATGAATGTCATAAATAGGGAGACAGTTATTTTTATAATTATTCTCGATAATATTTATATTTTACATCCTTTGATAAATGCATTACTTAATTGTTTTGGATATTCCTTACATTTTAATCTGATTGTGATAATATATCGGAACGCTCATCTTGGCCTAGAAGCGTACCGTGAGTGGCATTTGTTCTCCTTATGTTTTTGTTTCTTCGCAAAAACAATACTTTTGAAAATGTTCTGGATAATATAAAAGTTTTTTGTTATCTTCATGATGGCGGTACGAGCTCTCTCCCCCCCCCCCCCACTTCCTCCCCGGGTGGTCAGAAACTGATCTTAGTCGGATGTATATAATGTCGGATGTAACTTGTATCCTAGTATCAGAGTATATCTTAGTCAGTCATGCCCGACTCAGCACAATATCGGAATCCTGTACTCCCGACTTATTTGAGATACATCTCAATCATACCTGAATCGATTGAGCTCGGGCTGGCAACTGGGATATTATATGAAAGTTGCCCACCCACACAAAGTTCGCCCGATTAAAGTCCCGAGCCTCGATGATCATGGGCCATTTTGAGGCATCAAAACTAGAAATTTTTCGAGGGCTTCGCCCCTGGACCCTAACAGAGCTGCGTCGAGGAATCTAACAATTGTAGTCGAATTCTTAGTGGAAATTTTCCCTGTTGATATGGCAAAATGGGTTATGTGGTAAACCAAATGCTTATCTGACTGTATGAGTTTAACATTATAGACTTTCAAATGTTCTTCTTTTCATCAATTACATTTCGGATTTTTGTGCTGATTTTAAGCCATTTTCACTTGTTTGTAAAATTTATAAGATATCAGACTAGTTGTGACGTCACCGCCTCAGAATCCTCAAAGTCTTTATGTACTCTATCACATTTGGTCCTCCAATTTTGTGGCTTTAAAACCATTGGACAGTTGGATATGTCAGGGAAGTAGAACTTTGATTTATGAACTGAAAAAAATATCGAAGGAAATTAGTTCAAATAGTTAAAAATCATTAACATTGTGAGGATGAAAGCGCCAATATTCCATAGTAGACTTACTACGCCAGTCATTTCTACATAGAAAAGACAGAGTTTTAAACGTGAATAGGAAAATGTGGGGTATAACGGACCCCTTAACTTGTAAGAATTTATCAGACGGTGTATTTGTGAACTTCTCAACGATTTCAAATGGAAGTTTTTACAACAAACAAACCATGTAAATATTCCCTTAAAGTTTTTATTCAAGGATATTGAATGATTAGTAGGGCAAGATGATTAATGGGAGCAGCGGTGTAACTTAAGAGGGTGGGATGTTGCACCTTCTAGAAAAGTTCTTTCGTCGGGCAAGTTGTTTGACTATTTCGTCGGGCAAAAAATGAACCAATATTGCACAAATGGTAGGAAATTAATATGTTTATACTTTTATTTGTTAATTATATGTTTATTTATCTTGTATTTCAACACAGTAGCCCACTCAGCAAGAGCTGGTTTTCCGTGGGGCCATGAAGTGTAAAATATGAATATAAAACACAAATTGAAAAATAAAAGTAACAGGTAATAATAAACTTACGTTGAAGAAGACTTAAAACAAAAATCAAGATAAAAGATACCATAAGAATATGTAAGATAGAGCACGTAATTAAATGAAAACAATATAAATATAAAAAGCAGAAGTTAAGAAAATAAATAGACTATAAAAATACTTATGAAATAGTATAAAATGCATTTATAAAAAAATAAAACAGTCAGTAAATATTAAACATCAAGATTGCGTTTGAAATTATAAAGAGTTTTGTATGGATGTTCTTGGATGAGTGCCAATATTTTACTCCACAAATATGGTGAAGCATTATTGGTAACACATTTATACATCATAATCGCATCTGACTGTTATTTCAATAAAACCAAGATCACCGAGCATTTCACTAATTGAAGTTTGCCACGATGAGTTATTTACAAGTTTTGCTCCTCTGTGATATACTTTTTTCTCGAATTCACCAGTTTACAATCATTCATTTTGCTGCAATTTCCTAATACACTAGAACAATATTGGATATGCGGTAGCACGAATGCATTAAAAAGTAATGTAAACTGTTGGTTGAAAACATTTTGCTTGAATTTTCGTAGAAATGCGAGCTTTTGTTTTACTTTTTTACAATTATAATCAATATGTTCTTTAAAATTCGGAGAAATATCAATCATAACACCTAAACATTTTGTAACAATGGTTTGCGCTATGTTTGTCATCTGCTTTGTGAATAGGTGTTACCTGAGCTCGTTTCTAATCAAATGGTATCTTCAACTAAAGTCTTCAGACTTTAGTTAGATATAAAAGTAAGTGAGCGTTAAACATAATTTTGTGCCATGTTTAGTATCTTGCAACTAAGGCCATTGAATCCTGTTGCTTTATTTAATGGCATCTTACTTAAATCATTTTTTAAAAACTCTTCTGTGAGTAATTTAAAATCAAAACAATTTAAATTATGGCTGCGTTCATACAGTGAGGACTCGTAAGAAGTATCATCATTCTCTGAATAATTTTTGACATGGTTTCACCAAAAAAAAAACCTAATATCAGTATCAATACTACATCAGCTTTCTTGTGAATATAATCCCTTTCTTTTATCATTTTTTTTATCATTCGAACGATATCCATGGACATGTTTTTTTTGCCTTATTGTTTTTGTTTTGCATGAAAAGCATATACCAACTAGAAAATGTGGTTACGAAAATCGTAACCACATTGTTATTCGTAATAACAAGTAGGCGTGATATCAGGGAAATGCCAGGGCTTTCTCTCAATGCCAATGTGGTTTTATGGGAGCATACGATACTTAAAGACAAATGGAAGCATTGAAGTCACTATGCTTTGCTAGCTTACGAACGGTCCGCAAGTTTTTTTTTTTCTTAAGACAAATCTTGTGATAAATGAAGAGGGAAGGGAAGAATTACATTTGATTTAGGTAGTAGAATAATCATAGATTGCAGTTCAAGTGATTTTGTATCTTATATTTGAGTAACTATTTACTGTACGTACTAACGCTTTACAAACCAAATTCGAATAGAAGGATGATACAATTCTCTTCACGCTTGTATTAAAATTAGTGTAAATATTTCTTTAAAAGAACATTTCGAAACTATTCATATGCCGCAATACTTTTGATTTATGATGTTAGCTTATTTGGTTCTTTACCCTTTGTAAATACTAATTTTACTGCTATGTAGTTTGAAGTAACATTTCTTTATGCAACTTCTTCTATCGCAAAATGATATCCGTTCTCTTTGAGCTGACTGTAATTAGGTAGTTGCGTTTTACACTCTATCCGTACGTGCACCCTAGCGGTAATTTTGCACTAGCCTGTATATCGCGGGAGGCACGTTGAAAATGAAAGTTGCACGATCAAGTCGTTTAAAATCAATTTACAACAAATTTTGTAACGATAATTTTGAATGCAGAAGTAATTAAAATCCTGGTCCGTGGACAGCATGTAGCTGTAAGCACCTGGCGGTGCAACCTGATCTGGAATAAATCATCAACTTACACCATTAGTTGTACTTGCCAAGTCCTTTGATTTAATTGCAAACTAAATTTTCGTAAAGAAACCTTTTAATAATTTCTAAAGATTTCACTTGGAACCTAAAATTAGTAATATTATCATATATCAAATTGTAAGTCCAACTCGAGTTAAGCCTGGCCATAGGAAGCAGACTAGATCTTTGGTAAGATCACATTATATTCTGGAAAATACAGTTACACGGATTACCAAGACTATAATAACTCCATGCAGTGTTTATATCATCCATATATTGAATTAAATCAAATGGCTGGTTTCTTTAGTCATTCAAAAGTCACTTTCAACAAATCTTTTGAATTTTTTTGTTTTACAATGTTTTGAACTTTTTTGTCTTGCAACTAAGGCCATTGAATCCTGTTGCTTTATTTAATGGCATCTTACTTAAATCATTTTTAAAACTCTTGTAGTAATTTAAAATCAAACAATTTAAATTATGGCTGCGTTCATACAGTGAGGACTCGTAAGAAGTATCATCATCTCTGAATAATTTTGCATGGTTTCACCAAAAACCAATATCAGTATCAATACTACATCAGCTTTCTTGTAATATAATCCTTTCTTTTATCATTTTTTTATCATTCGAACGATATCCATGGACATGTTTTTTGCTTATTGTTTTGTTTGATGAAAGATATACCAACTAGAAAATGTGGTTACGAAAATCAACCACATTGTTTCGTAATAACAAGTAGGCGTGATATCAGAAATGCCAGGGCTTTCTCTCAATGGGTTTTATGAGATACGATACTTAAAGACAAATGGAAGCAGAAGTCACTATGCTTTCTAGCTTACGAACGGTCCGCAAGTTTTTTTCAAGACAAATCTTGTGATAAATGAAGAGGAAGGAAGAATTACATTTGATTTAGGTGTAGAATAATCATAGATTGCAGTTCAAGTGATTTTGTATCTTATATTTGAGTAACTATTTACTGTACGTACTAACGCTTTACAAACCAAATTGAATAGAAGGATGATACAATTTCTTACGCTTGTATTAAAATTAGTGTAATATTTCTTTAAAAGAACATTTCGAAACTATTCATATGCCGCAATACTTTGATTTATGATGTTAGCTATTTGGTTCTTTACCCTTTGTAAATACTAATTTTACTGCTATGAGTTTGAAGTAACATTTCTTATGCAACTTTCATCGCAAAATGATATCCGTTCTCTTTGAGCTGACTGTAATTAGGTAGTTGCGTTTTACACTTATCCGTACGTGCACCTAGCGGTAATTTTGCACTAGCCTGTATATCGGGGAGGCACGTTGAAAATGAAATAGATCAAGTCGTTTAAAATCAATTTAAACAAATTTGTAACGATAATTTTGAATGCAGAATAATTAAAATCCTGGTCCGTGGACAGCATGTAGCTGTAGCACCGGCGGTGCAACCTGATCTGGAATAAATCATCAACTTACACATTAGTTGTATTGCCGTCCTTGATTTAATTGCAAACTAAATTTTCGTAAAGAAACCTTTAATAATTTAAAGATTTCACTTGGAACCTAAAATTAGTAATATTATCATATATCAAATTGTAGTCCAACTCGAGTTAGCTGGCCATAGAAGAGACTAGATCTTTGTAAGATCACATTATATTCTGGAAATACAGTTACACGGATTACAAGACTATAATAACTCCATGCAGTGTTTATATCATCCATATTTGAATTAATCAAATGTGGTTTTAGTCATTCAAAGTCACTTTCACAAATCTTTGAATTTTTGTTTTACAATGTTTTGAACTTTTTAACTTGAGTTTAACCATTATTAATTATAAATCTTTTGATTAATCATAAATCTTATTTTGTTACAATTTGAACTTTTTGAGCTTTATTGGATGAATCATAATGTATATATATCAGATAAATACATAAATTTATTCACGTCAGATCTACAAAGTTCATATTGCGTAAAATTAGAAATTATCATTTAAACAATTTTATACTTTTATAGTGACTAGTAATGTATTTACTTATCATGATGAAATTTACTATAACAATAGTTCATTTGTGAGATTATCTTTAAATTTATAATAGAAATTAATGCTTAAATGAAATCCAAATTTATCAAACTTTTAAATTTCAAAATAAATATTAGTCTAAACTCAAGTACTTACTATCTATATTAATATCATTAATCAATGATTGTAAAATTTAAATCATAATTTATAGAAGTATAAATAACTAATGATTAATATTATAACATCAATTTTTAACATTATAAATTTAATTTAAGTATTCATGTTAAATTAATTTTAGTTTTTTAATGTATATATTATTGTAATCAAGTTCTCATCTAATAATTTATTCAAGTTATCAATTCGTGAAAATTTCAAATTTCATTATATTAATTCAATTAAATTATAAAATATTATTTCAATAAATATTTTCTAAAATTTAAAATGATTTATAGACTAATTTGCTCATAAGTTTGCGATAAATACATATTTAAATGTTAATTTAAAATTGAATTATAAATAGAACAATTTTTAATTATTCTTGATATATTTAATTTAATCCTTGAAAATATTTAATTTTTGATATTCTAATTTTAATCTTTGATAATATATCGAACTCTTTGGCTAAAGTCCTGATGAATTTAACTAATTTTATTTGCTAAAATATTTGAAATCTAATAATAAAATTTTTGTTAATTTCATAATGGAGATTTTTTCACATCTCCCCTTCCTCATTTGGTTGAAATATTTATCGATTATATTTTTGTAACTTCTAATAAGTTTAATTTAATCATAATTTTCTAGCACATATTGATCTGTACTCCTATTTTTGAAATAATCTTATAAACTGAATTTGATAAAATTTTATAATTATAGTAAGTCCTCAAATTCCTCGATTATGTCTAAATCTGTCATAATGGCATTTTTTTGGATAAATCTAAAATTTTTCGAGGCTTGCCCTTGACCTTAAATTGTCTCAGGAATTAAATATTCAATTTCTGAAATTTTCCGTGATTGGCAATGGGTTATTGTAAACATTGCTTACAACAAGTTTTAACTTAGATTTAATTTCTTTTTCATCATTATTCGGAATTTTTCTTTCAGCATTTCCTGTTTGTACCTTTAAGATTCAGAATTAAATCACGTCGATATCGCAACTTATCCTATCAATTAGTCACCAATTTTGCTTAAACTTGAATGATTGATAATGAATTTGAGTTTAATGAAAATATCGAAGAAATTGCTTCAATTTAAACATTATACTTGTAGAAATAATTTCATAGATTACGCTGGAAATTTCATACTTAAAAAGGTTTCTATAATTTAAAGTTAATTATGACTTAACTTTAAATTTATCAGCGTGTATTTAAATTTAAGATTTCAAATGATTTTTCAAAACAATCATTAAAATTCCTTAAATTTTTATTAAGATATTAATGATTTAGGAATATTATGAAGCCCATTAAGTTTTGAATTTTGCCCTCAAAATTTGTTTAACGGCAATTTTAATGTTATTTGGAAAATTCAATTATAAAAATGTGGAAATTATATAATTTATAATTTTTAATTTAGTAATTTAATTATCTGTATTTATTAAGTATCACTTAAAGGGTTTTAGGATTAGTGAAAATGTATATAAAACAAATTGAAATAAATTACGGAAATTAATTTAATATTGAAAGATTTAAACAAAAACTTAATAAAATTACCAAAGTTATTAGTTATAGTTAATTATAGATATTGATTTAAAAGCAGTTAAAAAAAGTTAAAAATATTAAAATTAAAAATGAATTTAAAAAAATAAAATAGTAAAGTTAAACATAATTGTTTAAATTATAAAATTTTTAGGAGTTTGATATGCAATATTAACCACAAATTGGAAATAATGGTAAAAATTATATAAATCGATAAATTTATTTAATAATAAAACACAGAAATTTAAACAATAAATTTAATATAAATTAAATATTCATTGAATATACTTTATCAATACAGGTTAAAATATTCATTATAAATTTCTAATATTAGAAGTATTTGAAAATACAAAAACATTAAATTGTTCTAAACTTTTAGATTTTTAATTTTTGAATGCTTTTGTTACATTTTTTCAAAATCAATTATTTATTTAAATTTCGGAGTAATTCAATAAACCAAACATTTTTAAAATGGTTGCGAAATTTGTATTTTGTGAAAGTGTGTTTGTTTCTTTTTTAATTAAATGAAATCTTAATTCAATTTCAATTAGAACTAAAAATTGGTTAAATATTTGTCATGTTTATATCTCATTAATGGTAATATTGTTGTTTATTAAATATCTTACTTAAATTTTTTAAAATTTATGATAATTAAAATAAATTAAAATTTGTGCGTTTATACTGGGACTATGGTCATAATCTTGAATATTTTTTGAAGTTTCACTAAAATTAAATCTTTAATTAGTTTCAAAATAAAAATATAATCTTGTTTTATATGTTATATTCGAACATCATGAATTTTTTTACCTATGTTTTTATCATAAAACCATATATATTTGAATAAACCTTTTTAAATTTTTTACATTAACGTTCTGAATATCATTTTTGATATAGTAAAATCGTTTCTAAATCAAGGTTTATGGGAATTACATTTAAAAAAGAACATACTATATCTTTGAGCTTCAAGTCCAATTTTTTTTAGAAAATCTTTATAAAGAAGGGAAGGAGAATACATTGTTTAGTAGAGAAAATCTTATTTTTCAAGGATTGAATTTTTGATTAACTATTTAGACATAAGTTTAAACAAATTGAAATAAGATATAATTATGTTTTATAGATTTAATATTATTTAAACAATTTCGAATATTCAATGCAATATGTTTATATATGTTTAATATTTGTATTATTTTAAATATATTTAATGTAACTTATGTTAATACTTCTTACAACTTTTTATCAAGTGATAATTTCTTTCATTGTCTAATTAATTATATTACCTTTTAACTTATTAGTACTTCTTATACATTTGACTATCCTTGATATTGTTGTTTGCGTAATGAAATTACGTAATCTTTAAATCAATTTTAAAATTTTTAACATGATTGTTGATAAATTAAAATCTCGTAGTTACTAAGCACCTGGGTGAACGTGAAATCGAATTACACATTATTGCTGAATCCTTTGATTTAATTGCAAACTAAATTTTCGTAAAAGAAACCTTTTAATTTCTAAAAAAGATTTCATGGAACTAAAATTAGTAATATTATCATATATCAAATTGTAGTCCAACTCGAGGATAGAAAGCCTAGCCATAAGAAGCAGACTAGATCTTTGGTAGATCACATTATATTCTAAATACAAGTTACACGGATTACCAAGACTATAATAACTCCATGCAGTGTTTATATCATCCATATATATTGAATTAAATCAAATGGCTGGTTTTCTTTAGTCATTCAAAGTCACTTTCAACAAATCTTTTGAATTTTTTGTTTTACAATGTTTTGAACTTTTTTGAGCTCTTTGTGAGGATGGTAAAAACTCAAAGTAATGGTCACTATCATATCCCATGTACACTACAGATGACACATGAATATCTTTATTCGACGTCATGAGATCATATCAATTAGGGTTCATATTGTCTGGTAAGAATTGAGATAAGTTGATCCATTTACAACAAATTTTATATTAAAAATAAGAGCATTAACAAATAGATTCTAAAACTTTAAAATACTGTTAGAAATCACCCAAAGTAAGTACTCCTTTTCCTTGATCAAGGACTTTTTTCCCATCATTTGACAAACTTTCCAAAATAAAAGCTGGTGATTCAGGTGGTCTGCCAAAGCATCCACAAGTTTATCTTTTACGTCATGTATCCTTTAATTATATCAAATGACTTCCAATTGCATTCTAATAATATCCTTCTTGAATGAAGTTTGTTTTGAATTTAAAATATAGATCAATCATCCACCGTGACGATTTCTGTCTTGAGTAAAGTCTTCATTTCAAATGAGGAACCCTCAATTGAATTATCAGAATGAGTTTCTGATAAGCACATTACACCAAAGGATTGTCTTTAAACACATGCTTAAAATGATCCATTTTACAAGGCAATGATCTGATGTTAAGATGACATAATTTTAGGCCTTCTTTTCTAAATCAGGGTATATGACCATTTCTATTTGAGAATAAATGCCGTTCTGCATACCTGAATCAAGCTCTTCAGTCGTATTATCTAATATTTCAGCATGAATAAAGGGTTCATCATCTGCATTAATTATTTCAATTTCATAGGAACTTAAATTACAGATAAAACTACTTTTTCAGCAATAAAATTTTGCATCAAAATTTAAATGACACTAATTTGGCCTATAGAGTGATATGGCTGGATAACATACACTGAATCTAAGATGTTTCAATTTAAAACATGAATGTCATAAATAGGAGACAGTTATTTTTATAATTATTCTCGATAATATTTTCATTTTGATAAATGCATTACTTAATTGTTTTGGATATTCCTTACATTTTAATCTGATTGTGATAATATATCGGAACGCTCATCTTGGCCTAGAAGCGTACCGTAGGTAAGCATTGTTCTCCTTATGTTTTTGTTTCTTCGCAAAAAAAATGCTTTTGATGTTCTGGATAATATAAAGTTTTTGTTATCTTCATGATGGCGGTACGACTCTTCCCCCTCCTCCCCCACTTCCTCCCCGGGTAGTCGAAACTGATCTTAGTCGGATGTATATAATGTCGGATGTAACTTGTATCTAGTATCAAAATATCTTAGTCAGTCATGACTCAGCACAATATCGGAATCCTGGCCTCCCCGACTTGGCATCATGCCGACAAAATCACACTTGGACAATTAGAGGCAAAGATTTTTAAATAATTACCTGGATCTCAATCATACCTGAATCGATTGAAAAAGCTCCGGGCTGAAACAACTGGGATGTTATATGAAAGTTGCCCACCCACACAAAGTTCGCCCGATTAAAGTCCAGAGCCTCGATGTTCATAGGCCATTTGAGGCATCAAAAACTAGAAATTTTTCGAGGGCTTCGCGCCTTGGACCCCTAACAGAGCTGCGTCAAGGAATCTAACAATTGTAGTCGAATTCTTAGTGGAAATTTTCCTGTTGATGTAGCAAAATGGGTTATGTAGTAAACAAATGCTTATCTGACTGTATGGTTTAACATTATAGACTTTCAAATGTTCTTCTTTCATCAATTACATTTCGGATTTTTGTGCTGATTTTAAGCCATTTCACTTGTTTGTAAAATTTATAAGATATCAGACTAGTTGTGACGTCACCACCTCAGAATCCTCAAAGTCTTTATGTACTCTATCACATTTGGTCCTCCAATTTTGTGGCTTTAAAACCATTGGACAGTTGGATATGTCAGGGAAGTAGAACTTTGATTTATGAACTGAAAAAAATATCGAAAGGAAATTAGTTCAAATAGTTAAAAATCATTAACATTGTGAGGGGATGAAAGCGCCAATATTCCATAGTAGACTTATTATTGTCATTTCTACATAGAAAGACAGAGTTTTAAACGTGAATAGGAAAATGTGGGGTATAACGGACCCTTAACTTGTAAATTTATCAGACGGTGTATTTGTGAACTTCTAACGATTTCAAATGGAAGTTTTTACAACAAACAAACCATGTAAATATTCCCTAAAGTTTTTATTCAAGGATATTGAATGATTAGTAGGGCAAGATGATTAATGGGAGCAGCGGTGTAACTTAAGAGGGTGGATGTTGCACCTTCTAGAAAAAGTTCTTTCGTCGGGCAAGTTGTTTGACTATTTCGTCGGGCAAAAAATGAACCAATATTGCACAAATGGTAGGAAATTAATATGTTTATACTTTTATTTGTTAATTATATGTTTATTTATCTTGTATTTCAACACAGTAGCCCACTCAGCAAGAGCTGGTTTTCCGTGGGGCCATGAAATAAAATATGAATATAAAACACAAATTGAAAAATAAAAGTAACAGGTAATAATAAACTTACGTTGAAGAAGACTTAAAACAAAAATCAAGATAAAAGATACCATAAGAATATGTAAGATAGAGCACGTAATTAAATGAAAACAATATAAATATAAAAAGCAGAAGTTAAGAAAATAAATAGACTATAAAAATACTTATGAAATAGTATAAAATGCATTTATAAAAAAATAAAACAGTCAGTAAATATTAAACATCAAGATTGCGTTTGAAATTATAAAGAGTTTTGTATGGATGTTCTTGGATGAGTGCCAATATTTTACTCCACAAATATGGTGAAGCATTATTGGTAACACATTTATACATCATAATCGCATCTGACTGTTATTTCAATAAAACAAGATCACCGAGCATTTCACTAATTGAAGTTTGCCACGATGAGTTATTTACAAGTTTTGCTCCTCTGTGATATACTTTTTCTCAGAATTCACCAGTTTACAATCATTCATTTTGCTGCAATTTCCTAATACACTAGAACAATATTGGATATGCGGTAGCACGAATGCATTAAAAAGTAATGTAAACTGTTGGTTGAAAACATTTTGCTTGAATTTTCGTAGAAATGCGAGCTTTTGTTTTACTTTTTTTTACAATTATAATCAATATGTTCTTTAAAATTCGGAGAAATATCAATCATAACACCTAAACATTTTGTAACAATGGTTTGCGCTATGTTTGTCATCTGCTTTGTGAATAGGTGTTACCTGAGCTCGTTTCTAATCAAATGGTATCTTCAACTAAAGTCTTCAGACTTTAGTTAGATATAAAGTAAGTGAGCGTTAAAACATAATTTTGTGCCATGTTTAGTATCTTGCAACTAAGGCCATTGAATCCTGTTGCTTTATTTAATGGCATCTTACTTAAATCATTTTTAAAAACTCTTCTGTGAGTAATTTAAAATCAAAACAATTTAAATTATGGCTGCGTTCATACAGTGAGGACTCGTAAGAAGTATCATCATTCTCTGAATAATTTTTGACATGGTTTCACCAAAAAAAAACCTAATATCAGTATCAATACTACATCAGCTTTCTTGTGAATATAATCCCTTTCTTTTATCATTTTTTTATCATTCGAACGATATCCATGGACATGTTTTTTTTGCCTTTTGTTTTGTTTTGCATGAAAAGCATATACCAACTAGAAAATGTGGTTACGAAAATCGTAACCACATTGTTATCATCGTAATAACAAGTAGGCGTGATATCAGGAAATGCCAGGGCTTTCTCTCAATGCCAATGTGGTTTCATGGGAGCATACGATACTTAAAGACAAATGGAAGCATGAAATCACTATGCTTTGCTAGCTTACGAACGGTCCCAAGTTTTTTTTCTTAAGACAAATCTTGTGATAAATGAAGAGGGAAGGGAAGAATTACATTTGATTTAGGTAGTAGAATAATCATAGATTGCAGTTCAAGTGATTTTGTATCTTATATTTGAGTAACTATTTACTGTACGTACTAACGCTTTACAAACCAAATTCGAATAGAAGGATGATACAATTCTCTTCACGCTTGTATTAAAATTAGTGTAAATATTTCTTTAAAAGAACATTTCGAAACTATTCATATGCCGCAATACTTTTGATTTATGATGTTAGCTTATTTGGTTCTTTACCCTTTGTAAATACTAATTTTACTGCTATGTAGTTTGAAGTAACATTTCTTTATGCAACTTCTTCTATCGCAAAATGATAAGAAACTGGTGATTCAGGTGGTCTATGCAAACATCCCACAAGTTTATCTTTTACGTCGTAATCCTTTAATTATATCCAAATGACTTCCAATTTGCATTCTAGTAATATCCTTCTTGAATGAAGTTTGTTTGAATTTAAATAGATCAATCATCCACCGTGACGAATTCTGTCTTGAGTAAAGTCTTCATTTCAAATGAGGAAACCCATAATTGAATTATCAGAATGAGTTTCTGATAAGCACATTACACCAAAAGGATTGTCTTTAAACACATACTTAAGTTGATCCATTTTACAGGGCAATGATCTGATGTTAAGATGACATAATTTTAGGCCTTCTTTTCTAAATCGGGGTATATGTCCATTTTCTATTTGAGAATAAATGCCGTTCTGCATACCTGAATCAAGCTCTTCAGTCACGTGTTATCTAATATTTCAGCATGAATAAGAGGTTCATCTTCTGCATTATTTATTTCAATTTCATAGGAACTTAAATTACAGATAAAACTACTTTTTTCGGCATCAAAATTTTTTTGCATCAAAATTTAAATGAGTGTTGATAAGACACTCATTTGGCCTATAAGTGATATGGCTGGATAACATACACTGAATCTGAAATGTTTCTATTTAAAACATGAATGTTATAAACAGGTAGACAGTTATTTTTAAAATTATCTCGATAATATTTATATTTTACATCCTTTGATAAATGCATTACTTAATTGTTTTGGATATTCCTTACATTTTAATCTGATTGTGATAACATATCGGAACGCTCATCTTGGCCTAGAAGCGTACCGTGAGTGGCACTTGTTCTCCTTATTTTTTTGTTTCTTCGCAAAAAAAATACTTTTGAAAATGTTCTGGATAATATAAAAGTTTTTCGTTATCTTCATGATGGCGGTACAAGTCCCCCCCCCCCCCTCCCACACACACTTTTTCTCCGGGTGGACGGAAACTGATCTTAGTCGGATGTATATAATGTCGGATGTAACCTAGTATCAGATCTTAGTCAGTCATGCCCGACTCAGCACAATATCGGAATCCTGTACTCCCGACTTGGCATCATGCCGACAAAATCACACTTGGGCAATTAGTGAAGCAAAGATTTTAAACGTTAATTACCTGAATGTACTTTTTAAATTAGAGATACATCTCAATCATACCTGAATCGATTGAGCTCGGGTTAGGCAACTGGGATGTTATATGAAAGTTGCCCACCCACACAAAGTCCGCCCGTTTAAAGTCCAGAGCCTCGATGTTCATGGGCCATTTTGAGGCATCAAAAACTAGAAATTTTTCGAGGGCTTTGCCCCTTGGACCCTAAGAGAGCTGCGTCGAGGAACCTAACAATTGTAGTTCAATTCTTAGTGGAAATTTTCCCTCTGCTTGTTGAGAAATGGTAACCCAAATGCTTATCTGACTGTATGAGTATAGAGTTTAACATTATAGACTTTCAAATGTTCTTCTTTCATCAATTACATTTCGGATTTTTGTGCTGATTTTAAGCCACTTTCACTTGTTTGTAAAAATTATAAGCATAATTTGGGGGTATAAAAAGCAAGAAATCTTTTTCCCGAAATTTCCGAGACATTTTTAGAAATTGTTAAACCTATGTGAGTGGATTTTAAGATGAGAATTTAAAATTGTTTTCTTATCATCACTGAATTTTGTTAAATTTTGTTAGTTTGTGTTTGATTTTCAGCCATTTTTAGGCATCAAGGACAAAATATCTTCAGAGCTTCCGGGGGCTCTTAGCTCTTCTTGATACACATTTTCTTAAGGGAAATTGTGTATCAAACAGTCAAAACAAGCTAAGTTTGTGACAAAAGTGAAGGGTTACGACAAAAGTTGTGACCTGGAAATTTGTGATAAAATTGGCGAACGTTGGGACAAAAGTGGTAAGCTCGTTTGTGACAAAAGCGGGCGAAGCTGTAAAAAAAGTAGTGACCTTCCATGCTGTGACAAAAGTAGAATTTGTGACAGAAGTGGGCGATGTTTTTTACAAAAATGGTTGACATGACAAAAGTAGGGACGTATGGTTTGTTTGTTTGTTTGTTTGATGAGGGCTTAACGGCACTACGACTACGAGGGTCAAATTGTGCCTGAGAGGTCAGATCATTCTAGAGGTAGGAAGGAAAGGAAACAAGGAGAGAATGAGAGAAATTCAAAAACAAAAGGTCAGAAAGCTGTGATCGAGAGGGGAGGGGCATGGCTGAAACAAAAACAAAGTAGAGAGGGGTGGAAGAGGATAATTAACTATGGTTGTAGAGGGAAGCATGATGAAGGAAGGCGATAATTTCATCCGGAGGATCTTTCTGGAAGAAGTCAGTAATTGAGTTGTGGGGAGCAAGGGAAGCTCTAGGAAGGTTATACAGGGGGCAAGCAAGGAAAACGTGATGGATTGTGAGGGTGCAGTGGCAATTGTTGCAGAGGGGTTGGGGGAGCCAATAAGGAGGTGGGAGTGAGTGAGGTAGGTGTGACCAATTCTACGACGGGTAATATGAACGTTGTCGATACGAGAGAGATTATTGATGGTGGATTTGATCGGAATTGTGGGCTGGATGACATGGAGTTTGTTATCAATTTGGGAGTTCCATGAGGTTTGCCAACGGTCACGAACAAGGGAAGCACTAAGCGGTTTGATGTCAGAGAGAGTTTTGAGAAAAGGGGTAGGGAGTAGGTTGAGGGCAAGCTTAGCGGCTGCATCAGCTCGGTAGTTCTGACAAAAATTTGCGCTGTGACAAAAGTGGTTGCTGCAGCCGATGCATCAATCCTCTATTCAGTGAACCATTTCAGGTCTAATCCTTAACATCACCGACGTCATTATGTTAATTTCAAATAGTGGCAGTGATGTGGTTTGGAAAGAAATCACCAGTGTTTCATTTTGCCGATACGGCCCATTTTACCCCGAGTTCCCATATCTCCTTGCGGAATAAGATAATGAAGTAGTTTCTTCACCATGTTGTTTTTCTTAAAGTCCTCTTTTATATAAAATAAACTTGCTTGACCACTGAACTGATCCTTTAATCTTTGTGCCCTGCACTTAAACATAGTTCCTTGGACAATGAGAAAAACTTGTTTTTAAAGACATTCAGCAGCAGCTAAAAATTGTTACTTACTTGCCTTGTCTCATTGAGCAATTCACGAAATTATGTTTGAACTTGGGACTTTTGGACTTTATGTGCTTCTAGAATAAATCCTCTTTGTCTTCTTTGAACAGTTGAACATCTTTTCAGTTAAGGATGGGAGTTGGGGTCACCGAGGGAAAATACCTATGTTGCGCCACCTTTTTGCGCCAATATTTTGTCGGGATAGCTAAAGTCATTTTCGAGATTTGGGTGATATTTCCCGATTAGGCGTAGGACTGTATTTTGTAGCTCAATCCCTTTCCCTACTGGTAATATTTTCAATGGAAAAAGCTGGTTATAGTGAATAGGAAATTATATATTGTTATAACATTGACCAGATTTAGCAGCAGAATGAAATTTAATAATCTTTAATGTAACATTTGAATTATTAGTTGTTGCGTTCCTTCAAGTTTTGAGCACTCACACCCGACCTGATATATAAGCAGGTCTGGTCAGACTTTCCTGCTTTATTTTCTTTATTTTGAAAAACCCAAGTAATTAGGATCAAACTTTTCTGATAAATTATCAATTGTACTAGTTCTCCTGTTAGTCCTGGGTTGTCGTGGAAAGTTGGTGTTGAGTTCTAAATTAGCAATAGATGAAGCTCTTATTGTTTGCGGCTACGATATGCTGGAACAAATTTTCAGCAGAAGGACAAGTCATGAATTTGGGAAAGAAAAATAAAGAATTACATTAAGTAATTTTAGCTGTATTCCTGTTTATACATCATTACGTTTGTGTCTGGACAAACTTAATTTTTCATAACTTTAAAATATCACAATACAGACTTCCGCTTCTTATTGTCGCACTATACATGTGTCACACTTTCGAACATGTTTTGTGTGACAATAAGAGGCGGGTCATAATACGAAGCATTGTTCGTGTGACAATAAGATAGGGTTTGTCAATAGGAA
>JAIGNY010001288.1:1122500-1210000 GCA_020152595.1 Chiridota heheva | reverse complement strand
TGGATGTTTAAAATGTCCAGATGACAAAATACTTGAACAAGCCACTGGCAGCATTTACATATTCAGGATGTACATGTGTACCAACATATCGTACTGTGGGAACATGTGACATACTCTTTCTTTGTCTAGTGCGTGAATTGTGTGTCATACGGTACACTAGCTTCAGAAACAAGCAGAAAATAAGGAAATATTTCAACAAATACACCATACATACTATCAAAACAAAGCATCTAAAAGCCAGTCATCAGTCTTCAAGAAGCGTGTACCACCAAGATCTTGAGTAGAAAGCTGTACAATGCCACACTGGTTAACCCCCGGGTCATAAAATTATTCAATATTGTTAGGAAAATTTCTCTCAAATCTATTCCGATCAACAACAAAAATGAGTTAGCTATTTACTAGGATCTTACCAAATCTGTTTAGGAAATAGCCTAAAGCCTATTTACATGTACAGTACATTAAGATTTTATTTTTTGATTTGGAGAAATTGATGTGATTCTAGAGACATTAAATTTTCTGAGTGTGCTCCATACGCTGTAAAGTTGTAAGGTCTATGAGAATGAGTGAAAAATGAGAAAAAACTGGAACAAGCAACATTGTTGATTAGCCTAAATTACATTTGGAAATGGATGTTTTTTAAAAATAATTTGGTTATTTCCTGGCACTAGAAAAATATGAAAAATGTGTTTTGGTGAATTAGGAAATGATTACATATATTGCATCTTTTGTGTGATTCATATTTTAAAATTTTCTTCTTTACAGAATGCAAAGAAAATCATGGCAGACAAACATGTAATAAATGATTTAAGTTGATATAACATTTTGTTTAAAATCTGCTCATTTTCAGCTGTTTCCAAATACACCATAATTCATATTCATGTAGTATACAGAACTTATAGAAGTTTCTACTCACAGGTATTTGATTTATGTTGGGAAATCTCATCTTGTTTGTGATATTTTTTTTTGATAGGTCAATTTTAATTACGTAATACTCCTGGCAGACAAACATGTTATAAATGATATTTTCATTGTTTTCAAACCCACCATATTTCATGTAGGAAAATCTACTGTACTTGCTTACCTCCTGATTTATGTTAGGAAATCTTATCTTCTTTTTGATAGTTATTGGGTCAATTTTAATTATGTAGTAATACTCACATTTGTGATCAATAAGGCATTGTTATTTGTATTGTGCTTTTAAAGGATTAGTTCAAGCATGTTTATCTTATATGAAAGAGGAATTCAAAAGAAACAAAATGGTGAAGAAATTATTCAATAATCTTTTTTTGTTAAGGGGATATTAAAGTTTAAAGTTTGATATCATTTGTATAGAACCGAGTGAAATCAGACTAGTTGTGATGTCATAGATTCCTCAAAGTCTTTATGTATTCTATCATATTTTGTCCTGCGATTCTGTGGCTTAAAAACCATGGGATATGTCACCATTTTGTTTCTTTTGAAGTCCTCTTTCTTAAAAGATGAACATGCTTGACCACTGCACTAACCCTTTAATTTGCATAATATATCACCTTTTATAAAGACAAAAATGTTTTTCTCTGCACCTAGAGGATAGTCCAATATCTAGCTGGTCATCAAAATAGACATTTCTTATAAGTATGACTTTAATTGAATAACTTTATTATACAATTATGAATAAGTTGGTATTGATAATTGACATGGTAGTGACTCCTTAACACAACATACGATATATTTATTTTAAAAGGAATGACTATTAAGGAAGAAATCAAGAAAATTTCCCAACGAAAACAGTAAACATTTAATTTGATTAGGCATTTTGATTTTTAGACCTAGATCTGATTTATAGTAACTACTATTCATTTTTGCAATGTTTAGCAGAATAACTTGTAATCTTCTACCAGAACATATACAGTAGAAATTGGATATCTGATGCTAATAATTACTTCTTTAGGTTGATGATCCTCACAAATCATGTAATTACTGTACTGTAGAAAGTCAGTGTTCAATCTCATTAACTGCATGACTGAATTTAAAGATTATATTTACAGTATATGAACAATATACAAATCAGCTTCATCACACATATGTTATTACAAAATTTCAAATTTTGATCACCTATTAATGAGAAGTTAAGAATTTTTATTTTTTTTGAAGATTAAATGTATTTTAACTTCCTTCTACGTAAATTATTTTAAACTAAATTGTTAATTTAGTGCGGTATAGTTAGGGTTTGCATTAGCAGCGCGATTGCATGAATCTCATTCTCACATTCCCACACAAAATTAGAAGCAATGCGGGATGGTCGCGCACAGCTACCTGGATCTGCCGGTTAAGACAAGTGTTCAAATCCGTGTTAAGCATTCAGTGATAACATTAGGTCTTGAGTTAACAATATGAATTTTAGTGATTAGACATGAAATATTTATGCAATTTACAGCCTTGATGTAGATTGTGAAATTTGTGGAATTTGTAGCTACAGTAGTCTCCAACTACAGTTGTTTTCTGTAACTATGATATCCAGCACTGTATACAATCAATATATTAGTAATGAAAATAAATTTATAAAGTGACTGTAAATATGGTGATTTTTTTTTATGAATGAACATCTTGCAGAGGCCAGGAGCTTACATGTACGTTTGTTGACAAATTGTGTTTGTAAACTTTGGTATCATCTTTCTACAATTCCGTACCGAAATTCTGCATTTCCTACGAAAAAACTTTTGAAAGAGGGAATTTCCCTCCCAAAAATTCAAAGCTAGTGCAAACCCTGGGTACAGTTGTTACAAAATTTCTCTGCACTCTGCATACATGTATTTCTAACCTCTGAAAATAAATCAGGTTATACCAAGAAACTAATATTTTCATGATGGTATCAAAATGTTTCTTGTTTTTAAAAAGGTATCGTATTCTTTGTGGTAGAGAGGTTTAAGAAAAGAAAAGCATTTCCCAAAAAGATTTGTAGCAAGTTTCAATTCAGTTTCCTTATTTGAAGTGTTTCTAAAAGTCTGATTTATGTAAAAAATCCTTCTGATATGCACTATGTAATACATTTTGATATCTTAGTGGAACAGTACATCATTTGGAAAATTTAGTTCATACAGTAGTGTTTATCTTCATTTGTCTATAAGTTTTAATAATAAATGTTCAATAATAATTTTTATTTTTTGTTCATTGATAATAGTCCTCACTGCACAATACGTTTCATTTTACATTTCAAAATTATTATTCAAGGATTAGTTCAGGGATCAGGCAAGTCCAACTTTTATGAAAGAGGAAGTCATAAGAAACATAATAGTGAAGAAAGCATTAAAAAATGTATCATTTGTGTAGAAGCGACTGATAGAAATGACTAAAGTCAGACTAGTTGTAACATCACAACCTCAGATTTATCAAATTCTTTATGTATTATATTATATCTTGTACTACAAGTTTGTGGCTCAAAAACAATTGGATATGTCAGGAAAGTAGTAAAACAAAATCTTGTAAACGTAATTATTATGTACCACTTGAAGAAAGTTTGAGGAAAAATATTTCAAATAATAAAAAATTTAAACAAATTTTCTTTAAAATACATAAACAATTGTTAGGAATGTGAGGATGAGGAAGCCAACCTTACATAGTAGACTTACTACACCAGTCATTTCTACACAGATAAGACAGAGCTTTAAACTTAAATATCTTCTTAACGGAATAAGGTATTGAAGTAGTTTATTTACCATTTTGTTTCTATTGAAGTTCTCTTTCATACAAGATGGACTTGCTGGACCACTGAACTAATTCTTTAAACTCTTGGGCACAATTTGACCATCAGTGTTGTGGTGCTATGAAATTTCATCAAACATACATACATCAGAGAGATAATAGAACGAGTCTGTAGTTTTAGAGCTTAGCAAAAGAAATTTCATTTTGTTCATAGCACATTTCACAAAAGTTATTTTCTCAGTTGCTTTTATACCCATTTTCATATTTTATTTCCAAAAGGGCAAAAAAAAAAAAAAAAGCACTTACAGTATATTGTCCATTAAATGCATTCATGCTTCACATCAGCATTTACAAGTAGGTACTTTCTCTTCACAAATTATTACAATGAATGCAAGGTACGTAGACCCCTTACATGTAGCTTCATTTGAAAAGGGGGCAGGGTGCTAGATTTATTGAGGGGCACATAAATGCGTGGGAAACGCTATGCTTTTTTGGCGCGGGGTCCAGGGTGCCCCTTAAGGCTAAAGCCTCTGGCGAAGCTCTGGGATAATTAGCTTTAATCATACCTCAGAATGAAATTATTTTGACTGATAAGGACCAGTCATTAGCCAACAGGACAATTTCTTACTATGTTATCATTCTGTGTTCTGTATTCATGTAAAATATTTCATTTATGAGATTAATTAATGATTTTTTAATGATTTTTTTATTATTTTAAATGCACACATTTTTGTTTATGATGAGGGGCAGAGAAGGGGGGCGGGGGGGGTCTCTGAAACAGCAAAGGTAGGTCACTGGACTACTGTATTGTATTTGTTACAAAGTGCAGACAGCGACGTATTCATAGACCCTATAAATTATAGGGTCTGGATTCTTCACTTTTTTAAAGGAAGAACATCTTGGGGTCAACTGTTTTTAAAGTGCCTCTTCTGGTTTTCAATACAATTTTAGTCAAAAGTACAAAAAGAATCATCAATAGTATTATAGGTCAAATTGATGCCAGTTTTATGTCAGAATTACAGGAATAACCTAGCAAATATTTTTGGACCTCTATTCCTCATCCCTGCTCTTTGTTTTTGGCCACGTGGACGCACTTAAAAATTTCTAGTACAAAAGTTCTACTAAACACTTTTACAATAGTTACTTAACTTTTTTGTATTTGGTACTGTTGTGTGTTGGGAGTGCAGTAGCCTGGTGCTTAGGGCATTGTTCTCATACTCAAAAGGTACCGGGATTGAATCTCAGCCACGACGCTGTGCTGTGTTCTTAAGCAAGACACTTCATCCCATTTGCTCCAGTTCACTCAGCTATGAAATGAGTACTAGTTTTAACTGGGGAGTCAAGTTCTCTCATCTGCTGAGCACCATAGAAACCGGGTATAAATAAACACAGGCTCTATAAGCCCTTGAGGCTTAATGAGATTAACTTAAGTGCCATGTGTCAATGCATTCATATTCAGTCATTGCTAAGACAACAGGCAGGTATTCAAAGTTTAAAAGATTATTTTACAAATTTAGAAATAAAAGATGATACTTGTAAAGTACGGAAATTTTGTTACTAACAATCGGAAAAGCAACATTACTGTACTTGTGCTCAAGATTAAAGAAAATTACATGCACATGCTTAGGATTTCTAAGTGTTAGGCTTCCTAGAAAGCGTAAGCAGGACAACTGAAGCTGCAAAGGGTAAGACGCAGGCCTATTATTTAAATGCAAACTCTCATGAGTTTCATAGCACTTCAGATGATGTTTGCTACACACAGAACACTCACATATGGTTAAAAAACACCAAGTTAACTATTTATTTTATCTTATGTTATTTGATTAATTTCCACACTAATCATGATAATTTAACAACAAAGGTTTACATTCAGATAAAAAGATGAATGGTGAAGGAGGTCTGAGGGAGCTGTTGCTCTTACAAAGCAGACCCCCTGTACAAAGAAACAATTAAAGGAAGATAAGATAATGAAAACTTATATATACAGGAAAATACATATAGAATAGACTAATACCTCCCTCCCTCCATCCTCATCATAATACAAGATGATAGGCATATCATACTACCATGTTATTATAACATGTAAAGTAAGCCCTAGTCCCCTACAGAATCCCAACATCCCCCTTTCACACACATGTGCACACCTAACGTTCAATGCTCAGTTACTAAGAAAAAAACAGTGACTTAAGGTACAGACAATTGACAATATAGTGTTTAATAATTGTACAAAGTAAATGCTTCAATTGTCTTTGAAAGATAGAAACTGATGGGTTTTTTCACAGTATCAAGATTTTTCCAGAATTGCACACTTAAGAAGCTGAAGGACTTTCTTTGAATGTCTGAGTGAATACTATACACATGTAAATTACTCAGTGCCTAGTAAAATGGTCATGGATGTCTGAATTAAAGCTGAAGAAGCTGCATAGCAAATTAGGCAAAAGGTTATGAATGGCTTTATAGATGAATACATCTAATTGGAGTCTATGAATATTGAACAAAGTGAGGATCTTTAAGTCTTTTAAAAGCGGTGAGGTATGAGTTGTATAGGTGAGGTATGAGTTCTGTAGGTGAGGTATGAGTTCTATAGGTAAGGTATGAGTTCCATAGGTGAGGTATGAGTTCTGTAGGTGAGGTATGAGTTCTATAGGTAAGATTTGAGTTCTATAGCTGAGGTATGAGTTTCATAGGTGAGGTATGAGTTCTATAGGTGAGGTATGAGTTCTATAGTTGAGGTATGAGTTCTATAGGTGAGGTATGATTTCTGTAGGTAAGGCATACGTTCTATAGGTGAGGTATGAGTTCTATAGTTACCTATAGAACTCATAGTTCTATAGGTGAGGTATGAGTTCTATAGGTGAGATATGAGTTCTATAGGTGAGGTATGAGTTTTATAGGTAAGGTATGAGTTCTATATGTGAGGTATGAGTTATACAGGTGAGGTATGAGTTCTGTAGATAAGGTATGAGTTTTATAGGTGAGGTATGAGTTCTATAGTCTGACGATGTGATTACATGAATAGCTTTTTTCTGGAGGATGAATAAGCAAGCGGTAAAGGTAAGTGGGGTGAGTATTACCCCATACAATATTACAGCAAGACAAATGTGACAAAATAAGAGAATTATATAATGTAATAAGAACCCTCTGTGGTACAAAGTTACTTATCCTATACATGATTCCTATCATTTTAGTTCTTTTGCGAATTTCAAAAGCGTCACTGAAAATGAAGTTCGGGAGGTTGTGCAGAAAGCAGCAAAAAAGTCTTGCATACTTGACCCACTGCCAATGACATTGTTTCTTTTCTTACTTGAGGACCTTTTACCGGTTCTTACAAGGATTGTAAATAAGTCTCTATCTTCGGCACGTTCCCAACAGCTACAAACTTGCTCGTGTAAAGCCTCTAATCAAAAAACAGTCTCTTGATTGCGAAGTAATGATGAATTATCGACCAATTTCCAATTTACGTTTTGACTCTAAGCTTGTTGAACGGATTGCGGTCTTACAACTTCAGGACTACTTGAGAGAGTTTGGATTACACGCAAATAGGCAGTCGGCGTATAGGCAAGGCTGTAGTACGGAAACAGCGCTTTATGGGTGTATAACGACCTTTGCAGACGATAGACAAAGGTGATGAAGCTGTTTTGATCTTACTCGACTTCTCCGCAGCATTCGACACCATTGACCATCAGGTGTTAATTGCTCGCCTCGAGGAGCGTTTTGGAATCACCGGAAGGGCTTTGGAGTGGTTTACGTCTTACTTGAAGGATCGCAAACAAGCTGTTAGTGTAAACACAGCCCTATCAGATCCGATTCAACTACATTATGGCGTTCCACAAGGATCGGTCGCTGGTCCCGTTATGTTCACAATGTACAGTGCTCCAATTGAAGATATAATAGAGTCAAACGGAATTCAGTGTATGTCATACGCTGATGACACGCAGTTGTACATCCCTATGAAACCATCCGATAGAAACACTTGTATTGCCAAATTGGAAAAAAGTCTTGTTGACATAAAAGCTTGGTCCATTAGCAATAAACTTAAACTGAACGATAGCAAGACGGAGATTCTTCATATCACGCCGCGCAATGTCAAATCAAGCAATATTGCTGGCATTCAAGTAAATGGAACTGTAGTGGAACCTGTGCAATCAGCTCGCAATCTCGGTGTCATTTTTGACAAGCAGCTGTGCATGACACAACACGTTAACAACATTTGCAAGAACGCCACACACGCAATCAGATGCATTGGTCGAATCAGACACTATCTTGATAATGACACTACCGAGAAACTAGTACATGCTTATGTGACTTCTAGGTTGGATCAGTGTAATTCCCTTTTATACGGATTGCCTGATATCGAGATCATGAAATTGCAACGAGTCCAACATACCGCCGCCCGACTTGTAACACGCTCGAAAAAGCACGAGTATTTCCGAAATTCTACGAAGACTCCATTGGTTGACCATTCGTCAGAGGATTGCCTTCAAGATTAATCTACTCACCTACAAAGCGCTTCACGCATTGACACCATCATACATATCAGATCTTGTTACACAATATGCCCCATCGCGTCCTTACGTTCTTCGTCGCAAAACCTTATTAAGCCCCCTACATGTCGCTTCTCGCACTTCTTATGGAAGACGTTCTTTCATGGAAGCGCTCACACCGAATGGAACAAACTGCCTTTGCATGTTAAACTTGCGCCTTCAATAATTGTCTTCAAATCCAAACTTAAGACTTTTCTTTTTACACAATGACCGTAGATCTATATTTTTGTATTCTGTATATACCATAATCATTTTTACTCTTTTTACACCTATTTCTACATAAATGTTTTTAAATCTGCATTTCCATTTTAAATTTGCATTCCATTTTAAATATGCATTTCAATTTTAATGTTCGTACTTTGTAACTTATGAATTTTAAGTTTTTTTTTTTTTTTTTTTTTTTTTTTTTTCTTTCCATTTTTATTGTATTGTACAGCGCTTTGAGATTCTTCTGAGTTAAAGGCGCTTTATAAGCACCAGCTATTATTATTATTATTATTATTTTGGCAGTCTTGTTGCATAATGTATTGATATGAAGCCTTAATTAAGTTGGGGGTCAAGATACAAAAGTGTCATCAATACAAATCTTAAGATCTTAAAACTTGTTGCAAAGTCTATAAAATAAAATAAAGTTGGTCTTTTGTTACATTCAGGTACAGTTTGTTTGCCTGAAAATATTCCGAAACTATTTTAAGATCATGGTTAATCAAAGGGATGGAGGTACGGGGGTCACTTGTCTTGTAAAGATTGCTGGTATTATTGGCTAACAGAGAAAATACAGTTTTCGAGAACAAAGGTAGAACCAAGGGGTAGATTGTTTATAAGTAGAAAAAATAACAAGGTTCAAGAATAGAGCCCTGGTTCACCCCACAAGAAATATTCCTTAATGAAGGTGAACAATTGTTAATTTTGACAACTTGCTTACGGTTGGACAAATGATAATGAAACCAATCATGGGCTATCACCTCTAATACCATAATGTAAAAGCTTACGTAAAAGAATAGTATGATCGACAGTATCAAAGGCCTTAGATAAATCTAAAATAATGCCTACAGTATATTCATTGTTATCAAAACCTTTCGAAATAAAATTAGAGATATCTAACACTGCCATATAGGTTGAGTACGTTTGACGAAATCCAAACTTGCGGTCACCTAATATTGTTATTGAGGAAATTAATAGTTCTTTTGTAAATAGCTGTATCAAAAATTGTTGATATTGATGAGAGAACTGACTGACTGAAATAGGTCAGTAATTATTCAAAGTGCATGGGTCATCAGATTTGAAAATAGGGGTCACTCTAGCAAGTTTGGTTTAATCAGGAACAATACCAGATGAAAGCGATAAATCAATGGTATGGCTTGTGGGGCAGCAATAGTATTACTATTATTATGTAGAATTTTGATCGGGATACCATCAATACCAGAAGCAGAATTCTTAGGTAAGATGTTGATAATTCTGATTATTTCAGATGGATTAGCTTAGGTAGGTGACAGAAATAAGAAATGTGAATTGTTTATTATTAGGAATAAAGTCACTGAAGTCAGAGGAGCAATCAGGAATTTTCTTTGCAAGGTTTGGTCCAATTGTAGTAAAATAATCATTCTTATTATTTCAGACGGATTAGTACAGGTAGGTGAAATAAGGAATGTGAATTGTTTATTATTAGGAATAAAGTCACTGAAGTTAGAGGAGCAATCAGGAATTTTCTTTGCAAGGTTTGGTCCAATTGTAGTAAAATAATCATTAAAAGCATTATTAAGTCACTATGATCAGTTATTACATTGTTTTCGTGATTTATACTTAATATCAAAGATTTGTTCTTTTTCGAGCCAATTACGTTGTAGAATATTGGCTAAGTTTGATTCAAGATATGTTTATTATCTTTGAACAATTTTTGCAAAATAGGACTTTTTCGCTGCCCTGATAATACCCATTAATTTGTTTCTGTAAATGGTATGTTTAGCTTTTTTTTCTCGTGTAGACTTGCATATGCTTAATAGAGTTTAGTTTTTGTTTTAATGGAATTTAGAATTCCTTTTGTTATTCATGGAGAGGCTCTGTGTTTACCTTTAATTTTGGTTCGTTTTAGCTTACACGTGTTTTGGTATGAGGAGATAACATTAATAAATTCATCATAGGCACCATTCACGTCGGTAAGACCATAACAAGAAATCCCAGTTTATAGCTGTAAGTTTTGTGTCAAACTTGTTCATGCATTTAATGAAGGTATCTTTCTTAGAATAAAATATATCTTCATGCGAGTTCTGATCTGAAATATGCAAGTTGGAGTACACTGGAAAATGGTCACTTATGTCACAAACAATAATACCACTAGGAAGCTTAATGCTTGAATCATTACAAAATATATTATCAATGAGCGTAGCGGAGTGGTCAGTTATTCTGGTTTCGAAATATGGGGTAGAAACGAGAAAGAATAGAAGTGATTAATATGCCCAATATTTGTATTAACAATTTTCGTTTATGAATTTTTGCTCAGTTTTGGAGGTCAAACATGGCTGAAAAGCCAGTGAAGATCGGCTCCAAAGTGGAAATCACCGGAAAGGGTCTGCATGGAAAGGTTGCCTTTGTTGGCGTTACAACATTTGCATCGTAAGTTTTCATATCATTTCAAAAGTTTTGATATTCATTCTTTCAATTATAAAAACATTAAATTTATCTTAACATTGAGTAGCTGTACTCAAAGTTACCTAGGCAACTACCCAAAAATTTGGGTAATTTGTTAAACAATTTAAGGTTTGGTAGGTAAGCCAAAAATTTGACGGAGTATTTTTAATATAATTCGAGCAATAATCACAAGTTTTAAGAACACGAGCCAAGAAATGTTAATACTAAGAAATGTCTTCAACCTATTCTTGTGCAAAAATCACCAATATTGCTTGAGTTTAATATTTAGATTTATAATCTTTATCCTGAAAATGAATAAAAAGCAAGCAAATGCCTCAATTACACTGATTGCTGAAACATGTCATCTCTTAAATACAAGTTGTAGTTAATAACAAGCGTTTGTAGTCTTTGTGTCAATATATTTTGATAAGCATTAAAACAATACTTGCATGGCGCAATCCAGAAAGGAGTGGTATTGGAATTTGTGAGAAAGTGTATGGCAAATAGTTCCAAGTTTCTCGAGAATAGGAGGATTTTGATTTTTTTTGGTTACGATGCTAATAGCATCAGGAACCTATGCGGTCATGATGACATGTGTGTGGGTGTATGTATGGTTGGGTGTGTGTGTGTGTTAGTGTGTCTGTAACAGCAAGCTTGTTAACACAATATTTCAAAAACAATACACTGGATTCATGTCATATATGGTACACAGCCCATAATCTGTAGATGTGCCCAATTGTTTTTGGTGGTGATGTCATGCATATTAATGAGTACTGTGGGTGGGGCTTTATGTTAAAATCTTGAAAGGCTCATATTTGAACAATCACATGTCTGTTTTGTTTCATATTCGGAATATCTATGATGTTAGCTAGTGTCTACGTGTTCATGGTATAAAAATGTTGAAATTCATCAGTATGCGAAGTAAGCGTGGCTATTATTAGTATGCAAAGTAAGTGTGGCTTAATATGATTTTGCTAAAAAGAGCTTGTTAACATGGTATCTCAAGAACGATACACTGCATTCATGTCATATTTGATACACAGATAGCCCATGGTCTGTAGATGTGCTCTAATGTTTTTGGTAATGACGTTATGCATATTAATGAGTAGACGGGGCTAATTCAAAATCTTGAAATGCTTATATTTTAACAACT
This sequence comes from Chiridota heheva, assembly GCA_020152595.1. Classification (NCBI taxonomy): domain Eukaryota; kingdom Metazoa; phylum Echinodermata; class Holothuroidea; order Apodida; family Chiridotidae; genus Chiridota; species Chiridota heheva. The sequence continues at coordinate 1,197,994 of JAIGNY010001288.1, read as the reverse complement.
ACACACCTGTTTTGTTTCATATTTGGTTTAATTATGATGTTTGTTCGTGTGTACATGTTCATAGAATAAAAGTGTTGAATTTCATTAACATGCATAGTGGGCGGGGCTTAATGTGATTTTGCTGAAAAGAGCTTGTAAGCATGATATCTAAAGCATGATAAATTGCATTCATGTCATATGTGGTACACAGATAGCCCATGATCTGTATATGTGCCCTAATGGTTTTGGTGGTGATGTCATGCATATCAATGAGTATGCGGGGCTTAATGTCAAAATCTTCAAATGCTGATATTTTAACAACCTACATGTCTGTTTTGATTCATACAGTACTTGGTATATTTATGTTGTTAGCTAGTGTGTACATATTCATGGTATACAATTGTTGAATATCATTAAAATACATGGTGGGCAGGGCTAAATACAGTTTTGCTGAAAAGAGCTTGTTAACACAGTAACTCAAGGGCAATACATATTAGATACAGGGCATAATGTTGTACACAGAAAGCCCATTGTCTGTTCGTGTGCCCTATTGTTTTGGTGGTGATGTCATGCATGTTGCTAAGTGGGAAGTGGGGGGTGGGGGGCCTTATTTTAAAATAAAACAAAACAAATCTTGAAAAAATGATAAATTTATAGCAACCATACAGTATGTCTGTTTGAATCATACTTGCATGTTATTTTTCAGTTATTGTGTACATATTTCTGTTGTCAACAGGTTAAATCACTAATATGCGTGCCCATTAGGGCACGCATATTAGTGATTTAACCTGTTGAAAATGCTACAAAAAAACTATGGCCCGTATATGTTTTGGTTTGGTCATGATGTCATGTAGGTGGGGCTTTATGTAAAATTCTTAAAACAGTGATAAATGTGCAACCGTATGCATGTTTTGCATCATACAAGTGTTGTCAACAAGTTCTATTTTATTGACTATGCATGGTGGGCATGGTTTGTGATTATGTTTTTTAGCATATTTCATGATATGCAATGCCAATTAGTATAAAACTTAAAAATCAACCAACAATGAAAAAATGCATCGGAACCACTAAACATTTTGAATTTCTGGTTTCTCTATTTAGTGGAAAATGGATCGGAGTTGTTCTAAATGAAGCGAAAGGCAAAAACAATGGAGTCGTCCAGGGCAAGAAATACTTCAACTGCCCAGACAACCATGGCATCTTTGTGCGACAGTCGCAGGTAAACTAAGTGACTAGCTTTCTTTTTATTATTGGCTTTTTATTCAAGTAGATATTTAATTTCTATATAGATAAGAGTATCAAAATTTGAGCAGAACAGTTTTTTAATTCTGGAAGAAAAAAGACATCAATTTTTTTTAGTTATGGTTGGTACAAAGTTTGATCAATTTTTGATATATGCAAAATTTGTGATGTATCACGGGGCAGAAAGCTAAAAATCTTTATGCAATTTAAAAAAAAAAAATCCTTAATCTCAGTGACTGAAATAGATGGAAAAGTTAATTCCTGCCAGAGTTGGAAGAAATTATAAAATTTCCCACAGTTTTGAATAAAGGTATCGAAAATCTTCTTACGAAAAATCTTGATCTACTTCCCTTGTTTGCAATTTAATGTACTTTTCATTGCACAATTACATGGGGGACATAATTTTGGGGCATATATTACCACATATACTGTTGTTTACTCAAGACAACTAGAAGGAAAAAATTATGTAAAAAAAAAAAATGTATGATTTTATTTTCCTTCCCGCAAATTCCCAATTTTGCCGTGGTTATAACCGCCGGAACCGTAGATATTTTCCAGCTCCAATTTCTGCTATAGTTTGATCGGGGGTATGGTAAATACTCAAAAACTTTTGGTCTAAATTTGTTGTACCACTTCTTAGAATTATTATAGATGCTCAAAGACATTTACAAAAGGATTTACAAAAGAAAATACCATGGCTGCCCTGTAATACATCACAAATTTGCATAAAATATTTAGATTGATGCTCAAGATTTTAAAAAGCTGTGATTTTAAAGCAATTTAGTTCATGTTATCTTTCAGGGGTCGAAATTTAGATTTTGAGCCACTGTACCACGGAACAGTACTTTCTCAAATAATACTGCTCCGGGTCAGATTTCAATGTTTTAACTTTTTAGCTGATAACAAGACAAATTCCTTTCTTCAAAATGTGGCTTTTTTACAACTTGTTTTATTGGTTAATATACATGCTGGAGGACAGCTATTGTCATCCCCGTCCTCAAACCGGGAAAAGATAGTACCGACCTCTCCAGCTACCGCCCCATCGCCCTCACATGCTGCCTCTGTAAAATTATTGAAAGGATCATCAATCAGAGACTAAACTGCTTTCTTAAGACCAACAGAACCTCTCCCCTGACCAAAGCGGCTTCCGAAAACATCGCAATACCCTAGACCAGTTAATTACGTTCGACACCGCTATCCGGTAATCCTTTGCAAAAAAGGAACACCTCATTGCCATATTTTTTGACCTTGCGAAAGCTTTCGACACTACTTGGAAATACGGCATTACCCGCAAACTTCACACCATCGGCCTCGGAGGCCATCTCCCCATCTTTATTCAAAACTTCCTCTCATCCAGGCAGTTTTAAGTTCGTATTGGCCACACCCTCTCCAAACCGTACCCCCAAGAAGAGGGCGTCCCCCAAGGCAGCATCCTCTCTCTCACTCTCTTCAACCTGAGCATCAATGACATCGCGGATAACCTTGGCCCCAACATCAAATGTACCTTATATGTGGATGACTTCACCATCTTCTACTCCTCCCCTAGCTTTCCTATCGTTGAAAGTAGGCTCCAAATCAGCCTCGACCTGCTGCAAGACTGGAGCAACAAAAACGGTTTTAAATTCTCCAAAGACAAGACAGTCTGCATGCACTTTTGTCATTTCAACAACCTCCACCCCAACCCAAACTTTGTGCTCAATGGTAATCGCATCCCAAAAGTTGAACACACAAAGTTCCTGGGTCTAACTCTAGACCCCAAGCTTACCTACAAGCAACACATCACCAACCTGAAACTAAAGTGCAACAGCTCTCTCAACCTCCTCAGACTCCTCTCCAACACCACTTGGGGTGCGAACCGCTTTGCTCTCCTCAAAATTTTCAGGCTTACCATTCGTGCCAAGCCTGACTACGGCAATATTGTCTACTGTGTCGCTCACAACTCATACCTCAACCACATCAAGACCATCCAAAATGAAGCCCTCAGGCTTTGTCTAGGTGCTTACAGGACCTCCCCAATCACCAGCCTTCATGTTGAAGCCAACGAACCCCCCTTTCTACTTAGATGTAGAAAGCTTAGCCTCTCCTATGCTTTTAGGGTCCGCACCAACACCCAGAACCCTGTTTACAACCTCATTAGGTACCACAATTTCTTCACCCTCTTTGATAGGACTAAAACCCTATCCCCTCCCTTCACTTTACACATTAATTCAGACCTCTTCCATCTCGGCATCAACCCCACCACTCTCGGCACCTTCTCCTGGCCCACTTTTTTCCTAGGGCCACCCCCCTCCCTTCTGTCCACCTGGGCCTCTCCACTTATCACAAAGCCTAAACCTATCCTAACCTCTTCATCAATCTCCACAACCAAGTCAAAGACCAACTCTCAAATTACACCTCCATCTATACTGATGGGTCCAAGGAGGGCAACAAGACAGCTGCTGCTGCTGCTGTCATTCAAGACATCACCCTCAGTAGCAGACTTCTCAACTACTCATCCATCTTTTCAGCTGAGGCTAAGGCCATTCTCCTTGCCCTCAACTTTATTGAGTACTCCTCTCAACCATTTTGTTATTTGCTCCGACTCAAAGGCTGTTCTTACTTCTTTACTCAATCTTAAATGGGATAACCTCACATGCCACCTCCTCCTCCACAAACTCCTTTCTCCCACCCTCTGCAGGAAAAGTATTCTTTTCTTCTGGATACCTAGCCATGTTGGCATCCCGGGTAATGACAGGGCTGATGCAGCTGCTAAGCTTGCCCTCACCCCCCTTCCTGCCCCTTTTCTTAAAACCCTCTCTGACATCAAACTGCTTATCGCTTCCCTTGTTCGTGACCGCTGGCAAACCTCATGGAAGTCCCACATTGATAACAAACTCCATGTCATCCAGCCCACAATTCCGATCAAAGCCATCATCAACAACCTCTCTCGTATCTATAACGTTCATATTACCCGTCTTAGAATTGGTCACACCCATCTCACTCACTCCCACCTCCTTATTGGCTCCCCCCAACCCCTCTGCAACAATTGCCATTGCACCCCCACAATCCATCACGTTCTCCTTGCTTGCCCCCTGTACAACCTTTCCAGAGCTTCCCTCGCTTCCTACAACTCAATTGCTGAGTTCTTGCAGAAAAATCCTCCGCATAAAATTATCTCCTTCCTTCATCATGCCTCCCTCTACAACCATATTTAATTCTCCTCTCCCACCCCCTCTCTACTTTGTTTTTGTTTCAACCATGCACCTCCCTTCACAATCACAGCTTTCTGACCTTTTGTTCTTGAATATCTCTCATTCTCCCCCTGTTTTCTCTACTTCCTACCTCTAGAATGATCTGACCTCTCAGTCACAATTTGACCTTTGTTGTTGTGGTGCCGTTAAGCCATCATCAAACAAACAAATAATATACATGCAAATATATTTGTTGATTATTATAATTTACATGATGTAGCATCCTGTTGCGTACAGTCATCTTGAGTCTTGTATTCCATGAACAAAGCTCGCCCTTGTCATTGGAGGGACAGGCATGTACGCATGTAGCTGCCTTGTATTCATGATTAATTGTGCTGACAATTGCAGGCAAGGTGGGAAAGGCTATTCCTTACTAGAAGATATTATTTATATGATAATCTTGTTTGACAACATGCAAGTTATTGATCATTGATACCACATGCTTGTGAAAGAACAACAAGAACAGTGATGTGTGAAAATTCACTGTGTTCCTGCATAAAAAGCACTTCTCTGAACAGAAGAGTGGCACATTCGAACTGTCTCTACACGTCTGTCTATACACCTTTTACAGAAATGTATTTCCTTTAAAGTGATGGAAACCTGTAGACATGCATTTGTGCTTTTTTGATATTTTTCTGAAAAACATTGTGCCTTGCAAATAATACACATTCATCATGCGTATGCACTCAATTGAGATCATGATTAAAGATTAATGTTGAGGCAGAGTGTTTATATGTGTATTTATTGCACGGGACAAGGCACTTTGGCCCGAGTAGAATGGCCGGACTTTAGAATGGCCATTAGCAATGCAAAGTCCTTTGAACAGTGCATTAAGTACGCAGGTAAACATTATGCCAAAACATTAATCTTTTTATCAATTTTTTGTTAGATTGTTTAAAGTGCATAACAAACAACTCAAAAGAATGAAAAATGTTAAAAGTTTGCATACATTTTTTGTTGTTCTTAAGAAATTCTCCTGTTTACCTGTAAAAATGGACTAAACCAAATACTCAAAGCCGTGCATTACAGGAATTTAATGCATGGTTTATGACAATGCAAATACTCCATAGGAGTTTTGTAGCAAAGTTTAGCTAAAGTATTTTCTCATTCCGTTATAAGTTAATCTTAAAAAAAAAAAAAAAAAGCATGACCATAGTTTTAAGAGGACTTTTCTTTTATCTTTGCAGCTGACTATTTTAGACAGTGGACCTCCAACCACTCCTAGCCCAAGTGGAGCACCCTCTTCTACTATCCCAAAACTAACCACTCCTAGAGGGGAGAAAAAATCAGAGGTGAGAGAATGAATTGTTACCGGTTGTCCACCAATGATTGTTAAACATTGTCACTCGCTGACAATGTTTGTCCTATGAAAGAATGTCTGCAGCATGGGAAAAATTGGGAGGTTTTTGGTACTCCAAAACATTTTTATGCTGTGAGTAATAGACATTTTTGTCCAGAAAAGCTATATTGTTCATCAATTTTGTCGTACCGTTTCCATGTATGCACAGGGGCAGACTGGGGGTTAAAATTCTATTGATCAAGGTGCCCTAAAGGTGTGCCAAGACGGACTGAACTGAGGAGAGTCTTAGCCCCAGTGGCAGCTTCAGTGGTTTTTCATACTTTATGAGGCATATTAGACAGAACTGTGCAGCCTGGGGTACACCAGGGTGGCGGCGCATCGGTCATGGAATGACTGGCCAGTCTGTCCATGTGCATACCTGATTGTTTTTCTCATTCTTATGACTTGAGTCTTTGTCTTCTGTCATGTAGCAGCTTAATGTTATGACTCAAGTGACATTTATAGAAAGTTCTATTTTCTTGAATCCCCCTTCCCTTTGTCCTTTCATGTGCAGGCATCCCTGGTATATGTACTGTGTCATAATTGTCACTTTGTTTGTCAGGTGATGGCAAAAATCTTTCATGAAAAATGATTCAAAATATTTCTGCATGAAAGCCAAAATTATGAGGTTATTAAAAGTTTTAGGTTTTGTGTATATATTATTTTGGTATCTTTGTGGCAATACCTAATTTAATTTTGTTCATTCATTTATGAGAACTTGTATCAATATTTTCTTCTTCTTCAAAACAAAAGCATCAAGATATTGCTTACAAAATGATATTAATATTTTCAGGCTTTATGATCGAGCTTAATGCACTGTTCCAACTGTTCGCCAGTAACAGGTTAATTCCTTTCTTCAAAATGAGCTTGATGTAGAACTACTTTATTGGTTAATATGTGCAAATATGTATGTTACTTATTAGTATTGCATGTACGGTACATGATGTATCATCCACTTGCGTATAGTCATACAGTGCACGTGCAAGCAGCCTTGCATATGTGTATTCACAATTGTGCTGGCAATTGCAGGCAAGTTGGGATACCTTTTTTTTCTTTTTGGAAGAAATTCTTTTTATAATAATCTTGTTTGACAACATGCCCTTTCTCTTGCATCAGAAATTGTTATTGATCATTGATGGCACATGCTTATGCATAAAAAGCACTCGGAACAGCGGAACAGTGGGAAATTTGACTCCTGGTTTTGAAAGGTGGTTTACATTTACTTTGTCAGTGTTAATTTTCCTAGGGTAATTGTCAAACTGCTCACATCAGTACAGTAGATCAAAAGTCAGAAAGAGTTTTTGCAGGATACAAGGTGACCTAGAATTTCTGGATATAGATTGTTTGCAGGATAAGGGTTATACAAACATTTTTTTCCTTCTTTTTTTTCAGGGTGACAGTGGTATGAAAAAGTATATCTCACTGTATTGTATTGTTTGTAGTCCATGTTTGTGTTGTCGTAAACAGATCATCAGTAGCAACTGATGTAAACACTGATTAAATAAGTCGATTAATCAATTCTTCTTTCCCAGCTTAAGAGGTCGTCACTTCCAACTATGAGGACAGGGGTGAAAGTGAGTTTGCAGCTGAATCCCATTTATGTCACCAGCTAAAACAGCTTGCAAAAATTGCATTTTATTTTATTCATGTATTCCTGTTCACATACATTATTGGTTGGTTTTATGCTTCCATGCAGTATCATCACTAGCTTATGCAAGTACTTGAACTTGAAATTACACAAAAAATTGATCAATAAATTCCAAAAATACCTCAAAATAGTCATTTTCTTAGATATTTTGGTCAAAAAAGAATGGTCCTTGTCTTTTCCAGCTCTGAGAAATACTCTCTTTTTTTATTTAATATAGAATTGATTATGCTCAAAAAATTTGCTTTTTGCAGCAAACTATTAGCTGATGTGTTTGTTGGAGCAAAAAAATGTTTATTTTGTTGCATAATGCATCATGAGATTAATTTAAGCTTATTGTGCACAACAAACAGATGACTCAATCAGGTGACTCAAAAGTAATGTGAGGAACTTATGTGTCAAAGTCTGTCAAATACATGTATGTGTTAAAGTCAGTTATCTGAATGTACAGTGTACAAAAATGTTATAGAAAAAATCAAATCAAAAAAAAAATCAGGATACAAAAGATTAATCATTGAATATTTTTGGTCAACTTGTCTTGGCTTGTTTGAATTCAATGGAAACACAAACCGTCACTGAAGTAATTGTAGAAGATTTTGTGTCTGTATTTGAAAAACACAAACAGGCACAGAGAAAAGGGATTTATCACAAGAGTTTGAATATTAATTAAAGATTAATGTTTAGGTGGAGTATTTATATGCGTACTTACTGAACTGGGCAAAGGAATTTGGCCTGAATATGACCCGACTTTAGGATTGTCATTCGCGAGTGCAGTCTTTTGAACCTTGCATTAAATACGCATATTAACACGATGCCAAAACATTAATCTTTTTGTCATATTTCCATATTTGATTGTTTAAAATGCATAAAAAACAACAACATGATGAATAACTCTGGCTAAAAAATTTCAGTCCAATGCATCTAAACTCACCAGAGTGTTTATAACTCACTGAGAAAACATCCTTTTAAAAGTCCAAATAAATCCTCAGCCCCACATTACATGCATGACTTGGCCCTGCAGTAACCAAATCCACAATACCTGGCTCTTCACAATCAGTTCCATTGTGTGCATATAGATGATTGGGAGTATAATAACTGATGCGTAAAATCACTAAACTATCTGTGGTGGGTTTCTTAATTGCTTCTAGCAGTCTAGAAGTTATACCAGTTGAAATAGAGGTTCTTGCAGGTGAAAAGACTGAAAATTTGTAGTGAGGAATGGGCGTAATGAAAAAGAATGAAAAAAATTACACACATTTTTTCCGCTTTGTTAGGAAATTCGTTTGTTGTAAAAATGGACTAATCTAAATACTCAAGGCCATGCCGGATATTTAATGCACTGGTCATTACAAAGCAAATACTCCATAGAAATATTGTTATGTCTATAAACTTTTATTTGGGTGGCAAATGTTACGTTTTGTTTCAAGTTTAGGCATTTCTGAGTCATCTTTCTGAGTAATTCTACACATGGAAGCAACAATGGCATTAACTCATCTGTTCATTTATCTTATTTGGAACATTAAGAATATTTTTCTTTATTTGATTGAAGCAGTTATGTAAACATTGATGCTTTTGAGCAAGTAATTTTTTTTTGGTTAAGCGAATGTCATGCATTGTTGAACACTGTGCGATATTCATTAAAGGATTAGTTCATTGGTCAACCAGGTTTTTCTTATATCAAAGAGGATTTCAAAAGAAACAAAATGGTGAAGAAAACATTTAAAATGCATATTCCATTAAGGAGATATTCAAGTTTAAAGCTCTGTCTTATCTGAATAGAAATGACTGGTGTAGTAAGTCTACTATAGAAGGTTGGCGCTCTTATCGTCACATTCTTAACAATTGTTAATATATTTAAAAGAAAATGTATTTTATTATTGGATTATTTTTTCCTCAAACTTTCTTCAGGTGGTAAATCATAATTACTATTACAAGATTTTGTTTTACTACTTTCCTGATATATCCAATGGTTTTTGGGCCACAAAATCGCTGGGTAAAATAAAGACTGAGGAATCTGAAGCAAGGATGTCGACATCACAACTAGTTTGATTTCAATCGTTTTTATCCAAATAATACCAAACTTTATACTTAAATGTCTTTTTAACAGAATAAGATATTGAAGTATTTTCTTCACCATTTTGTGTCCCTAAAAGTTCTTTGATATGAGATAAGCTTGCCTGACCACTGAACTAATTCATTAACTATGTAGGGCCTGGGACCTTTCATGGAAGGATGAATCGGTTGGTAGGTAGTCTTTGATGATATTGAAAATAAGAATAATATTCAAATTGATTCAAATTTGTCATCAGTGACATGGTGTGAGACATTTGTGTGTAGGGGAAAAAGACATTCATTCTTGGGAGTTAGGGGGTAAATGTGTGAAGATATAGCAATATGTAGGACCATAATAACTTTACAGAAACTTTACTTCGAACTTTGATAACTGCAGGAATGTCGTAGAGAAAGAAAAAAGTAATTTGTACAATGAGCGACAAGCAAATAACTAATTGTACTTTTCAAATGCATTTCAAAAATATTTTAGTTTCTTGACTAGTGTGTGGGGATCATGAAACAGGTGGGAGTATCATACAGTATCAACATTATCGGTGGCATACTTTTGGAAGATTTTTCACATTGGGCGCATTTGATTTTTGATTGACCCAACAAACCCATAAAAAATGTATGACCCTTTTATATTCAAAAACTATTTGTAAAGTTTGTGGGGAAGGGGCGGGGAAGGGGGGGGGAAGGGGTGGTAAAATGTATTGAAAATGTTTGCAAAATTGACAACATTTCCAGAAAATTAAAGACATTTTCCTGTAAGCTGGAAAATTAAATAAGTTCCCGGAAAATTAGAGAAAACTGCCTGAAAATTAAAGAAAAGATTCCGAAATTCAAGAAATTTTTTTTTTTCCTCTCAAATTGAAAGCAATATATATATATCCACAATTGAAATGAGTGAAATCTGACAATCTTTTATTTGATGATCACAACTGAGAAAGGACTTTATGTTTTAGTTTGGTTACCATGGCATTCTGTTGACTTGAATTCAACTTAAGTCCAGTTGTCTGTGCTAATGTGTGTCTTTGGATGGCCCCTCTAGTCGATGGCTCAACTGAAACTAGCGGTAGAGGGTCTCTACTGTAGGTAGAGAGGGTCTGCAAATGGGTCCGATTTGGAAAAATGCGCGTGAGCAATAAGTTTACCTTGAACAGTTTGCATGTCATATTCACTTTTGTTTTCATTTAAAAAGAAGTGAAAAATAAGCAAAGAAGTTATTTTAAGATGAGGTTAACTTTTTACTTTTTTGTTTTTAACTTTAAATCATTTTTGGGAAACAAAAATGTTGAAGATAAACTTATTTGCGGATAATAATGTTGCTAATTTGATTCTGCAGTATCTTGTGATATAGGCAAAAAATCTTTATGAGAACTTTTCAAAATCACTGTCTTCATGCGATGGACAATAAATTACCCCAGCTTGAAGTGTGGGGCACAAAAGCTTGCTGTAGATTTAGTGACATAAATCAGTCAGAATAGCCAGGGATTTGGAGAAACACGAAATATCAGAAAATTAAAGGGGCATAGATCATTCAAGTTTGTCTTTTGGTGGAATATGATTTGGAAAATGAGGGATTATGATTCAGAAAAAATGAAAAGTGTAGATCATAATTTCTATTGAAAAAAAATATCTATATATATTTAAAAAAATTAAACTTGATTTTGAAGATGTAGACTGTTTGTACATAAATTTGAGGCCCTTATTAGTTCATTCCATACCATGTGCCAGAAGCATATCTGATTAGATAGCTGGCCATATGATTATTCTGACACTAACTTGCTTAAGGCCCTAAAGGAGTTGGCGATGGCGACTAATAAGTGAAGGCAGGGCGTATTTGAGTGAGTCTCACACTAAATCGAATCCTTTTGCGGTATGGAATATCATAAACATTACTAAATCCCAACCCGAGTAAAAATGTGTACGTTTTTTCCAATATGACTTTTTGGAATTTGTTTGTTTACAGGAAAACAAATAGCCAGCTTCTTTCTTTTTTTACAGGAAAAATCCTGTAAAAAGCAGACCATGTAATGCGACTTCTATTGGTTAAAATCTACATCAATTAGCTACAGATATATAATATATCTATGAAATTAGTAAAATCTAATGCCTTCAATTTTCGACCGCCAGCTGCTTTAATGACAGAATGTTATCACCATTGCACTAACACATTAACACTTATTATAAGGTCTCTCTCTTATCACTACCTCAGCCATGCACTATAACTTAGTAAAACTGGGTATGCATTTAACCCACCTTATGCATTCATATAATAATATATATTTTTGCCTGGGAATTTATTTATTTATTAACACATACTGTTTTTAATGCTTTTAAACTTCACTGTTAAATATTGAGGATTGCAGCTCATTCATTGGCCTGAAGCAGAAACATAGCAAAATGCTATGGAAGTTATATAGGTTTGTGAAATGCCTGATCACTTTGAATAGAAGCAGTCCAGGTAAATAGATCTAACTTATGATCCTTGGCTGGTCATTCTAAGCTTGTATTTCACTTTTTAGGCTTATGCCAGTAAAAGCACATGTAAGTCACAATGACTCGTTTTCAGTGTGCACCCGATGAATTTTCTAGGATGGAAAGTGGATGAACACCGGGTTAACACCCTGCTCTTTTCGAGAAGTGTTCAGAGAACCAGGCAGGGGGTGAAACTCCTACCATCGGGACCAATGGCTTTACGTCCCCTCCGAAGGACGGTGAGCGCCATCCAACCATTGGCCACTTTTATCGCTGGTTAAATCACCATTGGACTCGAACCTGGGACCTCTAGCATCTCAGTCATGTAGTAAGCCGACTGAGCTACCTGCCTCCCCTATGATGTCCTTTGGTCATTCTTGATTTCCTATAGAAGGTCATTCTATTGCTTATAGTCTTTTTGTATGTCATGTTATGCTGAAGGTCATTTGGTAGGTCATTTCGCAGCCCAGCAAGCCTAATAAAGGAGCAATAAGGAAGGAACATGTTTCAGCAGGGCATGATGACATACTGAAGACAGAATTTTGTTCCTACGTGTAGATATATTTTTTAAATGCCAGTACCTAGTAAAAAACACAAAACTATGAATATATCCCATCAACAATGTTTTAAATTTATCTTACAGCCCCCATCAGCTAGCCATGTATCCCCAGCCTCCACCCCTTCACCACCTCCCCCAGCAGACGTCCCCACCACCCCTCTTACCCCTGAGGAGAAGCTTGAGGGGTTGAAGGCATCTCAGGAGACTGAAGGCTTAAAGTTTGAGATCAAAGATCTTCATGAAAAGCTGGATACTCTTAAGATGAAGAGAGCTGAGGACAAGGCGAAGCTGAAGGAGGCGGAGAAGATGAGGATACAGCTCCAACAGGTGAGAAACGGTCCTTGAAAATTGAATGAAAAGAGTTTCATTTTTGTAAAGTGCAGAGAACCCTGAGATTCTGTGCTAGAATGCGTTCTACCAGACAGTCAAATGCCCCAACCCTGCCCGTGCCAAAATCTTTTTTGAAATCGGTCGGTGACAGATCTTACTCTGTACTCTGTTGGTGCTGGTTGATTGTGGGATAATCTACCTTTGCCAGTTGCACTTAAATCAACCCTTTGTTGCTTTTCAATCACACCTCAAATCTTATCTTTTTTTTTAAATGCTCTCTTAATCATTAAATGCATTTTAAGTCTGTTTGACTCATCCTTTTATTTCTCTGTATTTTATCCCTTTGTATTTTACCCCCTGTATTTTTTATTGTCTGTATTTATTGATCACCCTGCATTTTATCCCTATTTATTAGAATGCACCTGGGAAGTAAATAAGCAAACAACAGTAGATTATTAGGCAGGTCAAAAAACCTAATAAAAATTCTAACAAGAAGCAAATCCCTACATAATTTGATCAATTAGATAGAATGATTAATGAGACTTGTCGGCAGGCATGGTAACAGTGATCATAAATAGTACCAGAAAGGTTAAATTATATCATTACTTCACAAATAATAAATGGTGCAATCTGAGAGAAGGTCAATTGAGGTGTAAATCGGGTTGGTGGGGAAAAACACCTGTGGGTAGTAGTGAAGAAGTGGTCAGTTGTAAAAAAAGAGATTTCAAAAAATCATTATATATTTCCCAGTTAAATATATTCATCTCATTTTTTGTGTGAATGATATTTAGATAATCGATTCAAAAGTGTATCAACTTTCTCCTCATTTTTAATGATATTTCAAAATTATTTGGTTAAGTTGAGCTTTAACATTATTGACGTTTTGTTTTTTCTTAGGTTTCAAAAAAATTATGTGTGCCAAATAAAGGTGAGGAGGTTGAAGGGGGAGTTATTATGAAAGAGGTGGAGGTTTGGGGGTTATTATGAAAGAGGTGGAGGTTGAAGGGGGAGTTATTATGAAAGTGGTTTTCAATAGATATAAAAGGACTAATAGGTGACCTAGAGGTAAAGATTCTCTTGTAAATGTTTTAATTAAAGAAATTTTTAACAAAAGAATGAGAACCATCTCTAAGATCTCTTATATTTGATCTTGACCTTATTTCCAGCTACAAGAGTTCAATAACAAGATAGTGGAATAAATAGTCAGGTCAAAAAACCAATGCAAATTTACATATAAACTGAAAATGGTTCTAACAGAAAACAAATCCCTAGATAGATTGATTGATTAGATTGATTGATGAGACTTGTCGGCATGGTAACAGAGATCTCTTATATTTGATCTTGATCTTATTTTCTAGCTACAAGAGTTTAAGAGCAAGATAATGGATTAATTAGTCAGGTCAAAAAAACAAATACAAATTTACATATAAACTAAAAATGGTTCTAAAAAGAAACAAATCCCTAAATAGATTGAATAATTAGATTGATTGATGAGACTTGTCGGCATGGTAACAGAGATCTCTTATATATGATCTTGATCTTATTTTCCAACTACAAGAGTTTAAGAGCAAGATAATGGATTAATTAGTCAGTTCAAAAAAGTAGAAAAAACATCAAATGAAAATGGTTCTTACAAGAAACAAATCCCTAGATAGATTGATTGATTAGATTGATTGATGAGACTTGTCGGCATGGTAACAGGATCTCTTATATATGATCTTGATCTTATGTTCCAGCTACAAGAGTTTAAGAGCAAGATAATGGATTAATTAGTCAGTTCAAAAAAGTAGAAATAACATATCAAATGAAAATGGTTCTTACAAGAAACAAATCCCTAGATAGATTGATTGATTAGATTGATTGATGAGACTTGTCGGCATGGTAACAGAGATCTCTTATATATGATCTTGATCTTATTTTCCAGCTACAAGAGTTTAAGAACAAGATAATGGATTAATTAGTCAGTTTAAAAAAGTAGATATAAAATATCAAATGAAAATGGTTCGTACAAGAAACAAATCGCTAGATAGATTGATTGATTAGATGGATTGATGAGATTTGTCGGCATGGTAACAATGAACAAAAGTAGTGCCATAGAGGTTAGATTATATCAATGGGTAACAAATAACAAATGGTGCAATCTGAGAGAAGGTCAACTGAGAGGTGTAAATCAGGATGGTGGAGAAACACACCTGTAGGTAGTAGTGAAGAAGTGGTCAATTGTAAGAGAAGAGATTTCAAAAAATCGTTATATATTTCCCAGTTATATATTATTTATGCCATTTTTTGTGTGAATGATATTTAGATAATCGATTCAAAAGTGTGTCAACTTTCTCATCTTTAATGATATCTTGAAATGATTTGGTTCAGTTGAGCTTCAACATCATTGACGTTTTGTTTTTTGTTAAGTTTCAAAAAAATTATGTGTGACAAATAAAGGTGAGGAAGTTGAAGGGGGAATTATTATGAATGAGGTGGAAGTTTAAGGGGGAGTTATGAAAGAGGTGGAGGTTGAAGGGGAGTTATTATAAAAGAGGTGCACAATAGATTTAAAGTGACAAATAGGTGATCTACTGTACAGGTAAAGATTCTCTTGTAAATGTTTTATTTAAAAAAGATTACAACAAAAGAATGAAAACCATCTCTAAGATCACTTATATTTGATCTTGATCTTATTTTCGAGCTACAAGAGTTCAAGAGCAAGATAATGGATTATTTAGTCAGGTTCAAAAAAACAAATACAAATTCACATATAAACTGAAAATGGTTTTAACAAGAAACAAATCCCTAGATAGATTGAATAATTAGATTGATTGATGAGACTTGTCGGCATGGTAACAGATCTCTTATATATGATCTTGATCTTATTTTCCAGCTACAAGAGTTTAAGAGCAAGATAATGGATCAATTAGTCAGGTCAAAAAATAAATAAATAAATAGAAATAAATAAAGGTGAGGAAGTTCAAGGGGGAGTTATTATGGAAGAGTTTTGCAATAGATTTAGATTGAGTAATAGGTGACCTAGAGGTAAAGATTCTCTTGTAAATAATGTTAAAATTAAGAATTTTTGCAACAAAAGAATGAACACCATCTCTTCTATCTGTTCTTGATCTTCTTTTCTAGCTTCAAGAGTTTAAGAGCAAGATGATGGAGGCCAAGGCAGATCTGGAGAAGCAACTACAAGAAGCAAAGAGGGTGAGAAATTGGCATTTTCATTCTTGTCAATTGTTCAAACAGTTAATATATGAAGATTTAAATTTATGGCTATAATTGTATTCTCAATGTGTCATAGTAGTAAGTTTCTGGCTTCTGGGCTAGAGTGCATGAATTTAGTTTACCAAAATTTGAAAGGTAAGTACAGTTTCATTAAAATTAGGTTATGAGAAACAGAATGGAAAAAAATAAATATATAAAAGTGTTTCTCTATTGGTTGTAGTAAATACATGACAATCATAAAAACCAGGACTTTTATATAAAGGGATTTCATCATGTGACTCCAACTTAAGCGGGAGCCATTTTGCAGGGCATAGCTTTACCCGTTGAGTATTTCACGCATCTGATCTTCACACAGCTCAGTCATATCACACGTAAAACAAACAGACTCGATCTAAAACATGCGCTAGCATGCGCTGGTGATTAAAACACATGCTGGGCATGTAAAACACGTGCTGGGCATATAAACACATGCTGGGGAAAATGAACTGACCAGATGAATTAATTTTTTAATATAGAATGTTATTTTAAAGAAAAAAATTACCCTCAAGTACAAAAAATAATTTTAATCAGTGGATTCTAAACACGTTTATTAGTTAATGCAACCAACGCAACAGCAAGATTCCGGCATACTAACAAAAGTAGTCTTATATAACAACATTGCAGCAAACGTATGTAAGTGTACAGCAGAGGACAGTCTTCCCTACAAAATGGCATGTGACCTACAAAATGGCATGCGACCTACAAAATGGCATGTGACCTACAAAATGGTGTCAGCTGAAACATCTTTTTATGAAGTAGTGAACCTTGTAGGTAATCCTAGGAGAAGTGAAGAATGGTTGGATGTCCCTCACCACTATTCCTGCAGACATTAAAAATAAGTCTTGACGACAGGAGATTCTGTATCTCTGAATACTGCTTAAAGAGAGAAGCGTGAAAAAGTAGCATTTAGTCACTTCCCTTTCTGGTTTCATTTCAGATCAAGTTCATGGCATGGATACAAGATAGGCTGGTAATGTGCAATAAGACTATTATTTATTGCACAGTATAAGAACTTAACTTAATTGATTGCCAAATCATTTCTCAATTTACTGAAATTAATTTGGGTGTAAAACAGAAATGTAACTAATAACTCTCAATGTCATTGTTAGCATGTAGTAGATGCATAGATTAAAAATTCTATAATCAGAGGGCATAGATTGAAAATTCTATTATCAGAGGGCATAGATTGAAAATTCTATTATCAGTGGGCATAGATTGAAAATTCTATCATCAGAGGGCATAGATTGAAAATTCTATCATCAGAGGGCATAGATTGAAAATCCTATCATCAGAGGGCATAGATTGGAAATTCTATCATCAGAGGGCATAGATTGAAAATTCTATCATCAGAGGGCATAGATTAAAAATTCTATCATCAGAGGGCATAGATTGAAAATTATTTCATCAGAGGGCATAGATTGAAAATTATATCATCACAGGGCATAGATTGAAAATTATATTATCAAAGGGCATAGATTGAAAATTATATCGTCAGAAGGCATAGATTACGAATTATATCCTCAAACAGCGTACCAATCTTTCATACTTTTGTATAAAACCTGACAATGTCAATTTATAGGAGGTGTAGTAGTTCAGTGGTTACAGAGTCATGCTTCTATGCGAAAAGTACCAGGTTCGACTCACGTTGCGAGCTCTGCATTGTGTGCTTGGGCAGGACACTTTACTCAACTTGCTTTGGTCCACTAAGCTGTAAATGATTACCAGCACTGCTGGGAATTAAGTTAAGCTGGCATCCTTTCCATGGAGAGTCAAAGCTCTAGTATGGATGGACTGGTGTCCTGTTGACGGGGAGTCATTTGCTCTTATCCGCTCAGGCCAATGAAACCGGGGATGAGCACCGGCCTGATGGGCCTTCAAGGCTGAAGTATGGATGGACTGGTGTCCTGTCCAGGGGGAGTCATGTGCTCTCATCTGCTTATGCCAATAAAACCAGAGATAAGCACCAATCTGATGGTCCTTCAAGGCTCCAATATGGATTTAACTAATGTATTTAGTGATTATTTATTATTGATGGTGTAGAACAATTAGGTAGCTAATAACTTCATTCATACTAGCGTAGAACAAACTATCTTCAAGAGATCACCAATGTCTCATAATTTGTTATAGGAACCTAATGCTCATTGCTTTCTTCTTATCCTCCTAGGAAGCTCGAGAGGCAGTGGAGGAGAGAGATCGTCATGAGGAAGAGATGGCCAGCGTGGCTGAGACCATCGAGATGGCCACCCTCGATAGAGAGATGGCCGAAGAAAGGGTCAGACATTTCTTTGGGCAATTTTACTTCATTTCATGCAACTTAAAC
The DNA here is from genome assembly GCA_020152595.1 of Chiridota heheva. Lineage (NCBI taxonomy): Eukaryota > Metazoa > Echinodermata > Holothuroidea > Apodida > Chiridotidae > Chiridota > Chiridota heheva. The sequence continues at coordinate 1,179,562 of JAIGNY010001288.1, read as the reverse complement.
TAAACAGTTCTTTTGTTTTTAGTATTGATGAGTAGGTATGTTCTCCCAAATATCAACTTGCATACAAGGTAACAAATTTTGAATAGAGTTGTCTATGGTATTATCAACATTATCTTTATATTTGATTGGAGGCATGTTGCACCATTGGAAACTGCTTGCCAGGTATAGTCTCAAGGAGCTTGAGGTTCTTTTTATTTATTGAATCCTGGATGTATTTCTCAAGTGTTTGGAAAATTAACCCTCCCCTACACAGTCGCATACGTAGAAAGGACATTGTTGTCACCCACATCTGCCTCGGTCACTCCTTTCTCACCCACTCCTACCTCCTTTATGGCTCTCTACACCTGTCTGCCCTACTTGCAACACTGATGTCTAAATCAAGCATTTCCTCTTAACCTGTCCCTTATACCTGAACTCCAGATCACTCCTCTCATCGTCCACCTCCATTTCTAACCTTTTCAAGAACAATCCTTTCTCCAACATTATCACCTTCCTCCGCAATAGCAACTTATTCCACCTGATCTAATTCTTACCCACACTTCCACCTTTTCTATCCTATCATTCCTTTCTTTTTATTACCTTTATTTGCTCCTGTATTATTTATTCTATTTTTTCTCTTCTCCTTTCCCCTTTTCTCTTCCCATTCCTCTCTGCCCTAACTCTTGCACCTTAGTTTTTAAGACCCTCTTGGCACATTTAACTCTGACTGTTGCGGTGCCGTTAAACATCAACAAACCAAAACATACTCTACAGTAGTATGCAGTAATCAAGAGCTATAAAAGTCATGGTGTTACTATTAGTAAAAGGGATCTTGGATGTGTGTTATGCCTCTATTGAATATTTTGCTGGACCACAGATATTAAACATACACTTTTTTGGTGATGTCTCGCTAAATCAAGGTGTGAATAATAATTCTCTCTTTTTAACAAGTTTCCTGCAAAGAATTATTAATATAAAGAATTATTAATATAAATAACCAAACTTGGAAAACAGAAGTTACATCTATGTATCGACTTTGCTTATATAATGAAATTAAAACCAAAAATGAATTTGAATTTTACATAATGCACATCCAGTCCAACAAATTACATCCACTGCTATCCAAGTTTTGATGTTTGTTGCCTTAAAATACAATAAAGCTGTCGTAACAAAAATCCATGTGTAAATGGCACTTGCACTTTTTGGAACATGCACAACATGGGTCGAAATTGCCACTGTTCTGAGAACAGTGTTTTTTTATGCAGGAACAGTGAATTTTCAAATATCACTGTTCCAGTGGAACCGTGTTCTTTTCACAAGCAAGTGGCAGCAACGATCAATTACACCTCCATCTATACTGATGGCTCCAAGAAACAAGACAGCTGCCGCTACCATCATCCAAGACATCACCCTTAGTAGCAGACTTCCCGACTACTCATCCATCTTTTCAGCTGAGGCTAAGGCCATTCTCCTTGCCCTTAACTTTATTGAGTACTCTCCGCTCAGCCTCTTTGCCATTTTCTCCGACTCAAAGGCTGTTCTTACTTCTTTACTCAATCTTAAATGGGATAACCTCACATGCCACCTCCTCCTCCGGAAACTCCTTTCAACCACCCTCTGCAGGAAAAGTATTCTTTTCTTCTGGATACCCAGCCATGTTGGCATCCCAGGTAATGACAGGGCTGATACAGCCGCTAAGCTTGCCCTCAACCTCCTCCCTGCCCCTTTTCCCAAAACCCTCTCTGACATTAAACCGCTTATCGCTTCCCTTGTTCGTGACCACTGGCAAACCTCATGGAACTCCCAAATTGATAACAAACTCCATATCGTCCAGCCCACAATTTTGATCAAATCCACTATCAACAATCTCTCTCGTATCAACAACGTTCATATTACCAGTCTTAGAATTGGTCACACCCACCTCACTCACTCCCACCTCCTTATTATTGGCTCCCCCAACCCCTCTGCAACAATTGCCATTGCACCCTCACATCCATTATGTTTTTCTTGCTTGCCCCCTGTACAACCTTCCCAGAGCTTCCCTCGCTCCCCACAACTCAATTGCTGACTTCTTCCAGGAAAATCCTCCAAATAAAATTATCTCCTTCCTTCATCATGCCTCCCTCTACCACCATATTTAATTCTCCTCTTCCACTCCCTCTCTACTTTGTTTTTGTTTCAATCATGCACCTCCTCTCTCAATCACAGCTTTCTGACCTTTTAGTCTTGAATTTCTCTCATTCTTCCCCTGTTTCCTTTTCTTCCTACCTCTAGAATGATCTGACCTCTCAGGCACAATTTGACCTTTGTTGTCGTGGTGCCGTTAAGCCCTCATCAATCAATCAGTCAATCAATAACTTGATTTCTGCTGCATAAAAAGTGCACATTGTCAAACAAGATCATAATCAAAAGAATTTATTCCAGGAGAAAAAACTGGATGATACATCATGCACTGTACATTTACTAATAACTGTCATACATATTTGCACATATTGACAAAAGTAGTTGTAAAGTAAGCCATTTTAGGGAGAAAAAAATTGTCCTGTTTGTTATCTGCAAAAAGGTGGAACAGTGAAATCTGATCCGGAAGAGTATTATTTGAGAAAGTACTGTTCCGTGAAACAGTGGCAAAAATTTAGATTTTGATCTTGCACAAACTCAAAGATGAGTTTCATTTTTTGCTTGAATGCCCTTGCTTTTCTGAAATAAGATCATTGTATGTTCCTAAGTATGTTTATGTTAACCCATCGCTTCAGCAATTCCATATTATATTATGAACAAAAAGCAAATTCCTTTTATTTAATATCTGTCATTTTTTAGAGAAAGCTTGGGTATTTCAAAGAGAAATTGATTCATATGATGTTAAATTTAGTTTACCTTACGTTTGTTGAAAATGCATGTGTTATGTGTTATACAATGTTGCTGTTAGCATTGTCACATTGTACATATGAAAAGGATGGTGGCCTATCCAGTGTTCAAGGATTAGTACAAGGGTCAAGCAAGTTTAATCTTATATGAAAGAGGACTTCCAAAAGAAACAAAATAGTGAAGAAAGCATACAAAAATATTATTTTGAAGAAAATATTCAAGTTTAAAGTTAGGTATCAACTGTGTAGAAATGACTGAGATCAAACTAGTTGTAATGTCATATCCTCAGATTTCTCAAAGTCTTTATGTATTCTATCATATTTTTTCCTGCGTTTTTGTGGCTTAAAAACCATAGGATGTGTCAGAAAAGTAGTCAAACTGAATCTAGCAAGGGCTTTTATAATATACTACCTGAAGAAAGTTTGAGGAAAAATAATTTAAATAATGAAAACAAATTCAATAAACTTTCTATAAAATACATGAAGACTTTGAGGAATCTGAGGCTGTGATATCACAACAAGTCTGATTTCAGTCGTTTCTACAGAAATGATACCAATGTTTAAACTTGAATATCTCCTTAACGGAATAAGATTTCTAAATGCTTTCTTCACCATTTTGTTTCTGTTGAAACTTTTTTTCATATAAGATGGACATTCTTGACATAGAATACATACAGACTTTAAGGAATCTAAGGCTGTGATATCACAACTAAGTCTGAATTCAGTCGTTTCTACAGAAATGATACCAATGTTTAAACTTGAATATATCCTTAACGGAATAAGATTTTTGAATGCTTTTTTCACCATTTTGTTTCTGTTAAAACTTTTTTTCATATTAGATGGACATTCTTGACACTAAACTTATCCTTTAATAAATTTGAATTGAATGTTGGCCAAATGATAAATGTTTGTTCAGCAATTTTTGTAATATTGTCATATACTGTATGGTGCAGTTGTTCAATATTAGACCATCATCAATATTAGACTGTGTTATATTCAGCATAATGATTTGACATTAAGTTTATTATTTTCAAGACAGTTTCACTCCACATTTTAAGGAGTGATCAATAATCATAGGAATGAGCAGGGAATGGCAGGGAATTAATTAGAGATTTCCCATAAGACACAAAGTTGAAATTATTATTATTATTTTTTTAAAGCAAGTTTTAAAAGTTTTACATATTTTGTGGAAAACAGTTGTGAAGATTCTTGTCAGGTTTTATTCAATCTACTCATATGTACATACATTTTTTGATGAAAAAGAAAAGAATTAATTAATTAATATTAATTAAATATTTTTTTCAGGCTGACAGTCTTCAGCAGGAAGCCGACCAATTGAAAGACAGAGTGGAGGAATTGTCCCTTGACCTTGAGTTGCTGAGAAGTGAAATCGAACAAGAAGGTATTGGGAGCAATTTAAAACTTTATATTCTTCAGGATTTTGTAAACAATTTTCCCAAGAATTCTACCGTATGTTTATTGCTCTTGTACGTGTGAGGTTTAATGTGAAATGCAAAAAAAACAACCTGTATTCTTACTCTACCAGCACTTTTTTGAAAATGCGCCTGGGAGGCGGAGTCAAAGACGGGGCACCCAAAATGGCGATAATATCACCGCATGGTAGAGTAAGGATCAATCACATGCTAATTATTGAAGGGTCCTCCGTCTTCTGAATAGCAAAGTTGCGCTCGTTTCGCTTCAGAGAGTGGGCCACCCACCGGGACCATGCTGCATATATTTTCGAGTTGGAGCACTTGTCGCGGGTTGATTAACCCTTACTCTACCAGCACTTTTTTTAGATTTCACCTCGGAGGCGGAGGCAAAGACGGGGCACCCAAAATGGCGATAATATTGCCGTGTGGTAGAGTAAGGGTTAATTAAAGATTAATGTTGGAGCAGAGGGTTAATATGTGTATTTAATGCACGGGGCACAGGACTTTGACACCAGTGGAATGGCCCAAGTTTAGGAGGGTCATCGTGACTGCATAGTTCTTTTGAACTGTACATTAAATACGCACATAAGCACGCAGTATGAATCTTCATACTCAAATTCATTCGCTCTAAAACTCTGATTTAGAATATGAATGATTTACATACATAATCCTTTTACACACTTAAGCAAAGTCAATGGGCTTCAATGTGTGTTTAAAAAAAATTGTCCAGATATTTTTGGCAAATTAATTTTAGACTTTTATAATTAAAATCAGCACACAAACACTAGAATTTACTTTACACATTGAAAATCATAAGAACTCAATTGCTATCCTAAAAGAATACAATTTTTTTTGTTAAAAAAATAAAATTTTAACACATTTTTGGCAAGCGTCTTGACAAAAATATAGCATGAAAATAAGCATTTTTTTCAACCAATAAGAAGATAGAACGATCGCGTAAAGAAATTATTGACATATTTTGAGTACGGATCTGCATCCTCTGTCCAGCCTTGGGCATATGAACATCTGTTGTGCATCCTATGTGCGTGTTACTTATGTACGATGCATCTAATTTTACAAAAGAGCAAGGGCGTTGAGGTATAACAATTATAATAGCGCTCAACAACGTGATTGTCACATCTTGTAACGAACACGCAGTGTTATTTTTTGTTGTATCTGCGCCCGTTTTGGTCCCTCTCTTTTTCAAGTTCTACGCACGTGTTTACAACATTAGTTGCAACGTTATCATTCTGTGCATTAGACACTGAATTTCATCCATAGAATTGACCTTTTTTACCCTTTCATACAAAGAATTTGGAAAATTACCAAATCTGGGAAATCTACCTGTGTCTTTATGGCCACATTAGGCAAAAGTTGAGGGCGTCTGTGTTCATTTTCATGTTCTTTTGTGACCACTGTACTGTAGGAGAGGTTATGTATTAGCAATTGTATATGCTAATAAACATGATGCCAAAGCATTAATATTTTTATAAAATTTGTGTTTAATTGTTTAAAATGCATAAAAAACAAGTAAAAAGAATGGAAAATGCGAAAAGTTTACCTATATTTTATCTCTTAAAAAAAAAAAAAAACTATTTTGAAAATGGACTAAACCAAATACTGGAGGTCGTGCATTAACAGGATTTATTGGTCATAATGCAAAATAACAGGTCATAATGCAAATACCCCCTACAAATTCTATAATATTAATAATTTGATGCATTTTTGTTAATCTTCTGATACATTTAAATACATTTTTTTATGATATATTTTTATACTTTCCTTACAATCATACTTCTTCGTATGTTACATATATCGTATGTGAACAAATTTTGTTCAAATATGATGTGTTGTGTTCACTTGAAATATTTCTTGTTTGCACACTTAATGCATTTTAATAGTTTAGCTACATTTTGTGCTTATATTTTGATACATTTTGTTGGATTTGAGAATTAATTATAAAATTTACTACGGTTCTGAATATAGGTTTTGAAATCTTCTCTAGAAAAAACAGAAATAATATTAATGAAGTGAATACATGTTTATGTACTTTCCTCTTATGCAATTTTATTATGATTGCACAATTACATTGGGGGATGTTTTTAGTGCACATATTTACTACATACTGTATACTGTTGTTTACTCAAGACATCTAATATATATATATATATATATATATATGTATAATATAACAATTTTTTTTGATGAACTTGTTTTTTCTTCCCGCAAATTCCCAATTTGGTTATAACCGCTGGAACCGTAGATTTTCTCCAGCTCACTATTTCGATCACTTGTTAACATTTTTGAAACATTTTTATTTTACTTTTCCACTTCATCTCTCTGTACATTTTGAAGCATTTTGAACCCTTTCTATTGTGAAATTCTTCAGGTTCAGATGGAGCTGCCACCAGCTACCAGATGAAACAATTGGAACAGCAGAATACCAGACTCAAAGAGGCGCTTGTGAAGTAAGTACTCGCCCACCCCTATTGACATGTCTCATACCCCTGAAGAACCATCTGGCAATCACTGAGATGGTAGTTTGACCTTGAAATGCCATACATCTTCATGTGCTCTCACCCTTGTACTGATTTTGTGAAAAAATGTAACATTTTACTTGGTTTCTCCTACTTTCCGGCTCCCCAGCTCCTGTCTGCCCTACATGCAATACCGATCTCTCAATCAAGCATATCCTCTTAACCTGTCCCATCTACCTGAATGCCAGATCACACCTCTCCCCCTCCCATCTCCATTTCCGATCTTTTCAAGAACAATCCTACCTCCACCTCATTACCTTTCTCCGCAACAGCAATTTATTCCATCTGATCTAAACCTCCCTTTCATTCCCTTCTCTGCCTTACCTTCCTCATCTTCCTTTTATTACCTTAACTTCTTTCCCTTATTCCCTTATTTCCCTTCTTTCCCTTCCCTCCATCTCTCCTCTCTTTCCTCTCTGTCTTAAATCAATTTCTTTAGTTTATAACACTCTCTTGGCACATTTGACTCCGACTGTCGCGGTGCCCTTAAACATCATTAAACCAAACCAAATATTTTGGTGCTTCTTGTTGTTGTTATGATGAACTTGTCATTAATGTGTGTATAATAACACTTCACTGTTGTTCTCTGCTTTGTTCAGGGGCATAGATTTTTTCAAGTTGAGACAGAGGAGGGGAAAATACATTAAAGGAATATTCCCATGATTTTTGTAAAATTTTATTTGAAAGAGCATACCTTTAGGGCCAATTTGGTACAAAATTCAGGTTGGTATCATATTCTGTTCAGGAGATATGAATTTTTAAAGATTTCCCAATTGCATTTTAAAGTTTTTGCACAGTATGATAAATTTTGTGTGTTTGGTGATGTCATAGAGACAACTCCATTGCAAATGTGTATGTATTTTTTGAACATAAATTGTTATCCAGCCCACAATCCCGATCAAATCCACCATCAACAACATTTCTCGTATCGACAACGTTCATATTACCCGTCTTAGAATTGGTCACACCCACCTCACTCACTCCCACCTCCTTATTGGTTCCCCCCAACCCCTCTGTAACAATTGCCACTGCATCCTCACAACCCAACATGTTCTCCTTGCTTGCCCCCTGTACAACCTTCCCAGAGCTTCCCTCGCTCCCCACAACTCAATTGCTGAGTTCTTCCAGAAAAATCCTCCAGATAAAATAATCTCCTTCCTTCAGCATGCATCCCTCTACAACCATATTTAATTCTCCTCTTCCACCCCCTCTCTACTTTGTTTTTGTTTTACCCATGCACCTCCTCTCTCGATCACAGCTTTCTGGCTTTTGTTCTTGAATTTCTCTCATTCTCCCCCTGGTCTCTTTCCTTACTACCTCTTAAAATGATCTGACCTCTCAGGCACAATTTGACCTTCGTTGTCGTGGTGCCGTTAAGACCTCATCAAACAAACAAACATAAATTGGTTGTTACTGTATGATTAGAAATAATTTTCCAAAAGTTATTGAAGCAGGGGATATTTGGCAATGTATATAAATACCTAACTGTCATCAATTTATTTTTCTCGCAGGATTTTACTAATACAAAAGGATGATAGATTTTAATGAAATACATCAACTTTGTGGGAGAATGTGTTGCTGTGATGTCATACTGAGCTTTTCTTATTTGTTTATTAGCATTTTTGATGAACCTTAAAATTTGAATATTTCCTGGTAGGAGATCAACATGATTTTTGTACTAAATTGTTTATAATATTTTTCTCTTTCTCATAAAAGGTTACAAAAAAACATGGCATTATTCTTTTGTTCTGAATGATCAATATTTTACCAATGATGATTATAAATTTTCTGATTTTTCTGAATCTGGACTAAAAAGTTCTTGATTGTTTTAATCCTGATCTAAATTATCCAAGTTTCTGGAAAGGAAAAGAAAAATATGACAAGGTATGATTACATCAGCTATCTTCTGAACAACAATCATCTTTTAGGAATTTTTTAAAACAATGCACCACACAAATTTCATTTAGTGATTGCAAAATATTTTTGTGTTTAATTGGTGTCCTTTAGAAGTCAAGCAGCTGCCATATGATAATGATTTGCATATCAATGGTATCCATCTATAGACATGCTCATTGTGCGGGATGATAATGATTTGCATATCAAAGGTATCAATGGTATCCATCTGATATTGATTTGCATATCAATGGTATCCATCTATTCATTGTGATAATGATTTGCATATCAATGGTATCCATCTATAGACACACTCATTGTGCGGGATGATAATGATTTGCATATCAATGGTATCCATCTATAGACACACTCATTGTGCGGGATGATAATGATTTGCATATCAATGATATCCATTTATATACACGCTCACTGTGCGGGACGATAATGATTTGCATATCAATGGTATCCATCTATACACACGCTCACTGTGCGGGATGATAATGATTTGCATATCAATGGTATCCATTTATATACATGCTCACTGTGCGGGACGATAATGATTTGCATATCAATGGTATCCATCTATACACACGCTCACTGTGCGGGATGATAATGATTTGCATATCAATGGTATCCATTTATAGACATGCTCATTGTGCGGGATGAGTAGGAATCAAAATGAAATGACCCTGAATTGCAGAGATTATGAAAAGGTCTCTTTCGATCAAAAAATAAAAAAACTAAGTTTTTTTTTAAAATTGTGAGCATTGCATGCCAAAAAGTTTATCTTTAAGCCTACCCGCACCTGACACCCGAGGTGAAAACTCAGGTATGACAATCACCAACCGACTTTTGTTCAGTGTATTGTGTTTCTACTCAAAAACAATGATTGTTTATATGCCATTCCCATGCATGCCACAGCCAAGTAGCCCAAGGCTACATTATTTGTGTGTATAAGATTACACAAAGCCAGAGCTGAATAATCAAGGCCCTTTTTATGATTGAAATCACTCATCTGTGTTAGGTGTCTTAGTGGGAAAAGTTTGTTTTCAAACTGGTGATAGATATAGCTGTGCTTTATCTTAATGCCTGAGGTGATGTGTCCATTACCTGTGAATGTTTGATGGACCATTTCTCCTAAGCAAAGTTGCTTCATGTGGTGCAAATTCACACAGGTTTTAGAGGGCAGTTTTTGGCAGGAAACACATAATGATATGTCTTTAGTTGTTTTTAGGGAACTCTATACTGGGGAATACCAGAGAGTCATACGGATTGGTGTTATAGACTTGTATAAGCTGTTGATGAAGATTTTGGACACAAAAGAGGCCAATTATGAATTATTTCCATTATGCTGTTAAATGGGAGACCAATGTAAATGTCTTAAAAACTAGTGAAATATGTGCACTTGCTTTGCTGCAGATGCCCTGCTGAAATGTTTATTAACATCAGTAGTGATTTTTCTATGCCATGCAACAATAAATTTCCAGTGTCAATTTAAGATAATATTCATCATATGTTTGCCTCATGCTTGTTTCACAGATTGCGAGACCTTTCAAATGCTGAGAAACACGAGCACCAACGAGCACTGAAGGACAAAGAACAATTGGAGTACAGTTTAAAAGAGGCTCGTGACAAGAGGGAGAACACCTCCAAAGCCCTCTCGGTGAGCCATGCTCTTTTCTTTGTAGTGCTTTTGCCATGCTATAATCATCAGTACTTGTATGGTTTCTTTATGATAAAATAAATTGGAACAATGGATGACTGAACTTTCCCTACTATCCAATTTAGGGGCCATGGATGACTGAACTTTCCCTACCGTTTTTTGCCACGGGATTATGGACAGTTAAGCTCTATTGATGCGAGATAACCAAGTCTAAGGAAGCGCTCAACATCTATTATTTTCTGACAAAAGATGCGAGGGAAAGCCCATAAACGCTGTTCATGAACATATGTACTTGAAATGAAGGAGAAAAATATCAAGAGGAGACTAAAAATGTTCTTCTAAAGTTAAAAATATAAAAGTAAAAAGCAATTTATGGAATTGCTGATTTCATCACCTTAAGCGTACAGCATTGTGAGAGAAATAGCTAACAGGGTCACTATAGCTCTGTTACTTTTGATGGATTGCACTGCTCGTGCGAGCTCGAGTACAAGCAGATGTTGAGTCAGGCTTGGTTATCTTTCTTTAGACATGTTGATAGATTTTTGACCTTTTAACCCCAGAGTTTACAGGGACCTTGTGTTTGATGTATGTGAGGGATAGCTCATGAACCCTATCACCCTCTTCATAGACATCTTTCATACTTGAATCAAAGAACAAAAAAATCCAAAAAGGTTATTCTAAAGTTAAAAATTTAAAACAGAATTTAACTAACAAAATTAAGTGAGATAACTTCAGTCGGAAAAGTAAAAGAAGCTTCTGTGGTGGATTTATGTGGACTGTGTTTATTTTTTAAGGGTTAATGTACATTAAAAATCTTCATTTACATAAAAACCTGAATTCAAATTAAGCCCCATAAGTTTAAAAAATATTCCAATCATGGCCTTTGATAACCAGTTGTGGTGCACTGGCGTGTCTACCCAACCCAGGCTTGAACCCAGGGCCTCGTGGTCTGTAGACAGATATGATAACGCTACACCACAGTAGGTAGATAAAATAAGTTATGCGACGACGACGAGTGAACACACAATTAGAAGTACAGCTGAAGCACAGTGTAAGCCAGCTTTTAAGTCTGCGTCTGAACAGACAAAGTCCTTGAGCTTATCTGTCGAACGCTGTATTGAATTGTTTAAAGAGATATAACCTGTTTCATTATCGTGGTAAACGAGGAGGAAGCCCACTACAAAACCGCTACCAAAGAGGGGTGAGACATTTTAACCTTGTTTACCCAAAGACTTATAACCCCCCCCCCTAATGATTTGACCAGATGTTTTGATAAACTCTTAATGTTCATTTTTCCTTCACATTCCATAAATATCAGCAATTTCTTTCCTTTCTTTTTCTCAGGAAGCAGAGTCTCAGATCATTGAGTTGAAGGAACAGGTATGTAAAGTAGATGTAACAAGAAACTTTACGTAAATAACACTTGGTGAACATGTTACCCACTGCAATTTGCTGATATCTTTTTGCCAAAATTGGAGAAGGGAATTTTGTCAAAGATTTTTAGTTATACAGCAGAGAGTTATACATTGAAAGTTTTTGGAAATTTTTAACAAAATGGCATAAAATATAGTAATAGATCTGCCTAAGATTTTCCATACTGTAATGTGTAAATTGTCTGCTGTCTTTTAAATTCCCTAAGATTTCAAAATGATTGATGTATTAATTACAGAAAAAAAGAAGAAATGGAATTGACAATTCAGCAGAGCAAGTAAGGTCCAGTATCGGCAAAAAGTTTGCTGATATTTTATTATCAGCACTTGCCTTATTAGGAGGCGTATGCCTTGGTACAATAAAACCATCCATCAAGTCCGCCAGGAGAAGCGACGGGCAGAACGTAAATGGAGGAAGACTCGCTCTGAAGCTGATCGCCAAGCATTTGTCTCTGCTAATAATCTTCTGGTTTCCAAAATCATACATTCAAAGCAGTTATATTACGCTAGCAAACTTAACAATGCAGACAACAAATCTGTCTTTCAGATCGCGAACTCCCTTTTAAACAACCAAATCAAATTCCTTCCCAATCACATCGAGCCTCATAAGTTGAGTGACTGCTTTGCTGATTTCTTTTCGGACAAGGTTGAAGATATTCGTTTAGATATGAATAATTCCAATGTAACACTGGACACTCATGCACTTGATGATCCACCTTACGATTGTTCAACTTTTTCTGAATTTAAGCAACTAACTCAAATGGACGTTTTTGAGAATTTGATATCTGATCACCACATGGTTTGTTTTTCTCTGAACACACCAAAAGCTCTTCCATGCAGGACTACATCTACAGTCAGAAATTATAAAGATATTGATAACGACTTGTTCTCACTTGCTTTAGAGAGGAGTTTGAACCCAGTTCCAAAAACCAACTGCCCAAATGAACTTCTTTGTTGGCATAACACAATTGTTACTAAAGTTTTGGATGAATTTGCGCCCAAAGTGACACGCACTCGCCTTATTAGGAGGCGTATGCCTTGGTACAATAAAACCATCCATCAAGTCCGCCAGGAGAAGCGACGGGCAGAACGTAAATGGAGGAAGACTCGCTCTGAAGCTGATCGCCAAGCATTTGTCTCTGCTAATAATCTTCTGGTTTCCAAAATCATACATTCAAAGCAGTTATATTACGCTAGCAAACTTAACAATGCCGACAACAAAACTGTCTTTCAGATCGCAAACTCCCTTTTAAACAACCAAATCAAATTCCTTCCCAATCACATCGAGCCTCATAAGTTGAGTGACTGCTTTGCTGATTTCTTTTCGGACAAGGTTAAAGATATTCGTTTAGATATGAATAATTCCAATGTGACACTGGACACTCATGCACTTGATGATCCACCTTACGATTGTTCAACTTTTTCTGAATTTAAGCAAATAAGTCAAATGGACGTCCATAAACTTATTTCACTCATGTCTAATGCATCATGCTCACTTGACCCTCAACCAACTTGGTTATTGAAGAAACACATAGCTCATTATCTACCAACCTTAACCAATATTGTCAACGCTTCACTTGATACAGGAGTCTTTCCTGATAATGCACATTTTGCTGTCATCAAACCTTTGCTTAAAAAGCCAACTTTAGATAAGGAGGATCTAAAGAATTATCGGCCAGTTAGCAATTTGGCGTTTAATGCAAAGGTAATTGAAAAATGTGTGGCCACTCAATTCATCAACCACCTTAATGACAATAATCTGATGGATCCTCTACAATCAGCATACCGTGCTAAACATAGCACTGAGACAGCGCTCTTAAAAATTCAGAACGACATTTTACGAGAAGTGGATTCAAAAAGAGTTGTTTTAATGGTCCTTTTGGACCTTACCTCTGCATTTGATACTGTAGACCATGCTACCCTACTTATTCGTCTTGAGAAACGCTTCAAAGTAACGGGAGTTGCACTTAGGTGGTTCTCGTCCTACCTTACAGGATGGAAGAGCTCTGTGAGTGTTTCTAATGAGTTATCAAAACCAAAAACACATAACTATGGACTCCCTCAAGGTTCCATATTGGGACCCTTGCTGTTCCCGGTTTACACTGCACCACTGGGTGACATTGCAAAACAACATGGAGTGAGTTATCATATGTATGCTGACGATTCACAATTATATGTCTCCTGCAACCCTCGCAACACCAGGGACGTAGATAATGCTATGACAAAGTTATCCTCCTGTATTGCTGAAATGAGGGTATGGATGAAAGTCAATTATTTGAAATTAAATGATACTAGAACTGAATTTTTCATAACTGGTTAACCTCATCTCTTAGAATACTACCTGAGTTGGAGATCACTGTTGGGTCAAGCAGTATCAAACCATCCAAATCAATCCGTAACCTTGGTGTCACTTTCAGTTCTTCACTTTCCTTATCCAGCCATGTTGACGCTCTACGTCGGTCAATAATTTACCACATCAGAAACCTCTGGCGTATTCGGAGATTTATCGACACGAACACATTTCACCACCTAGTTCGTGCTTTAATCACATCCAGGTTGGACTACTGCAACTCACTCTTTACTGTTATGTCTCGTAGAGACTTGACAAGATTGCAGCGTCTCCAGAATAGAGCAGCGCGTCTGATATTCGGTGTTGGTAGACAAACTGATCCAGGTCCATTAATCAGCAAGCTACACTGGCTACCAATATCAAAACGGGTCACCTACAAAACACTACTCTTCATCTACAAAATCCTGAATGGTGAGGCGCCTTGGTATTTAAAGGATATGATCAAGATAAGAAAACCCGCACGTGAACTCAGATCGAGTAATGACTCCACCCGACTTCACATACCCATATCCAATTCTGCCATAGGTGACAAAAGATTTGAAATACTTGCATCCAGATCCTGAAACACTTTACCCACCCACATGAGAACTTCTCCATCCACCACAGTATTAAAAAAACTCTTAAAGACCCACTTATTTTAATATTTTTCATTTTGTTTTTATTTTACTTTGTAAGCGCCATGGTACTTTGGTGAATGGCATATTTAAATAACATTTATTATTATTATTATTATTATTCTACACCTATTTGAAGGTCGAGTAAAACCAGGAACTTTATTTTCAACTAGTTTTATCAGTCTAACGGATAATTTTGGGAATGATATTTGTATTTTGGCGAGAATCTTGGCCTATTTGTTTTCCGAAAATGCATGGTCTATTTGTGTGGGAATTGTCTAGTTCCACAAAAATTTCATTAATTTTTATTGAACACTTAGAAGTTAGTTTCCCCTGATTTTTGGGTGAAGCTTGGGTGTAATTAATCATTAGGTGTTAGCAAATTTTGGCAATGAAACAAGAGGTGAATTAATTGCAAATCAACAGCACTAAAATACCCAACCCTGCAAGTGTGGAAATCCACAGGCAATGGGGATAATAAATTTGTGAAAAGCAGAATAGGCAAACAGTAATTATCTGAATTACATAGAGGTTGGTTGTCAAGTTTTGTTCAAATATGTAATGAAATTAAGGTAAAATTTCACAAAAGTAATAAGAACATTTATATGATAAGCGCACAATAGTATTTGTAGGTATTTTAGTGGCCGCTAATAAACATTTATCTTACCGGTGTGATTCAGGTTGATGCTGCCCTTGGTGCTGAGGAGATGGTGGAGAGTTTGACAGAGAAGAATCTGGAACAAGAGGAGAAGATGCAGGAGCTGGAGACTACCATCACTGATTTGGTTAGTGAGATAACTAGCCCTATGTGTATAGCCAAGGGTGTATAGACCCCATTTTTTGATTTGGTTAGTGAGATAACTAGCCCTATGTGTATATCCAGGGGTGTAAAGACCCCCCCCCCATCACTGATGTGTTAGTGAGATAACTAGCCCTATGTGTGTAGCCAAGGGTGTGTAGACCCCATCACTAATGTGGTTAGTGAGAAAACTAGCCCTGTGTGTGTAGCCAGGGGTGTATAGACCCCATCACTGATGTGGTTAGTAAGATAACTAGCCCTGTGTTTGTAGCCAGGGGTGTATAGACCCCCATCACTGATGTGGTTAGTGAGATAACTATCCCTATGTGTGTAGCCAGGGGTGTATAGACTCTACCCCCTTCCCCCCTCCTTCCCCATCACTGATGTGGTTAGTGAGATAACTAGCCCTATGTGTGTAGTCAGGGGTGTATAGACCCCCCATCACTGATTTGGTTAGTGAGATAAGTAGCCCTATGTGTGTATCCAGGTGTATATAGAACCCCCACCCCCTCCATTCCCCTTTTAATTTTTCCTTCCCCTCAATTTTTATTCTATTTTTTTATGACTCAACTTTTCTTGCCACTCTCAAAAGAATGGAAAAACTCTTTCACTTAAATTGATGGCTTTTTTAAATTCACCTATATTCTTCCGCTAATTCGAGCTAGTTTATTTACCTCAAACAGCACATAATATCTGATTATTCTCATCATCAATGAAATCTGGTCTTTCCTGAAGCATCAAATGCATTGACTGTTTAAGTGCTATTATTAAACAGAAACTAAGCCAAACAGCCCCTCCCCACACACACACACACACTGTACACAGCACTCTAGATTTAATTGTCCTTTGTGCCATGGAACACCCACTATCAACCATATCCTTATTGTATGTCCTCTCTTGAACTATCATCATCACCTTCGGTCGGCTGTAACACAGGCGACTGTAAGCTTTCTCCAGCCCATCCTATCACTAGTAAGGTTGGCTATCTGGCTTGGGGTTAGCTGGCCAAAACATCTCCCACTAAGTATTGGATATAGCTAGGTCAGACATCCTGGTCTATATGTTGGCCATGGTGTGGGTTGTAGAAGCACACATTTTAGCAGGTTCATCCTCTGCCATTCAATGAATGTGGCATTGGAAATTTTACTGTTTTCTTCATGCTTTTTCTATTCGCGGCCTAGTGTCCTACGATGTCATTGAACTATCATAGTAAATATATTTTTGATGGTGGCTCCTTATCTTCTATACAATTCAGATGTTTTTACTTCTACTGCATATAATCTCAGTTTTACATTTCTTTGTCTCCCACTATGTTGTACTTTGAAATTAAATAAATTACACTAACAGAACCCTCAACCTCTCTCACACAAACTAACCAGTCTGGCATTAGCGGAGCTGGAAAAAATCTATGGTTCTGGTGGTTGTTATAACTGCGGGAATTTGCAGGAAGAAAAAAAAAATTATATTTGTTTGTAGTAAATATGTGCTCCAAAAACGTCCTCCATGTAATTGTGCAATGAAAAGTATATTAAGTTGCAAAAGAGGGATGTATATGAAGATGTATTCACTACATTAATATTTTCACTGCCTCGATTTTTCGTGGGAAGAATTTTTCACTTCTTTATTCAGAACCGTTGGAAATTTTATAATTAATTCCAACTCCGCCATATCCAATTTGATTTTGTTTGACGCCTGGTGCGATATGAGATATTTTAAACCAAGTAATATTTCTCAATCATACCACAGGAAGCGTTGTGTGACATGAACGAGGAACTCCAGGAGAACAACCGAGAAACTGAGCTGGAGCTGAGAGAGGAGCTAGACCTCACCCGCAACCAAGTCCAGGAGGCGAACCGTAAAGTCACTGCTTTGCACGAGAACATTGTGGATCATCAGGAGACTATTGCCAAGTTCAGACAGCTTACAGCATCCTTGCAGGTATGAACGAAGAGTAGAAGATTTTAAAAGTTAAATTGATACTTACCTGAAGGGCCAGTTGGTCATGCAAGTATGCAACTTGGTCTGCACTAGCTTTTGAAGAGAATAGTAGATATATCTGTAAAACTCCACCAGCTGTCTCCTATGAAAGGATCTTACCAAATATTGAACGATATTTGACCATTGTAAATAGTAAAGTGCATATGATGCTGATTAATATGTAAGTTCTGTTAAAGTGGTTATCTAAGTATGTAGTCACCTCACCCTCCTCAATCTCGGACCTATTCGAAAACAATTCTTCCTCAAACATCAACTTCCTCCACAACAACAACCTCTTCCACCACATATAATCTTCTCCCCTCCTTCCCCTCTACATCTAACCTTACACACCTCTTTCTTTTTACCTAATAATATATGCCGCTCCGCTTCACTTGCCATCAGAAAAATCAGCCAAATTCGTAAATATCTTGATCAAAAGTCGACTGAGACACTTATTCACGCATTTGTATCATCCAGACTTGATTGTTGCAACAGTATCTTATTTGGACTTCCTTCTCAACAAATCTCAAAGCTTCAGCGCATTCAAAACACTGCTGCCAGATTAGTTACTTTCACAAGTAAGAAATCTCACATTAAACCCATCCTCCACCAACTTCATTGCCTTCCTATATGTGAAAGAATAAACTACAAGCTTCTCACCCTCACATACAAAGCCATCCATGGTCTTGCTCCAAATTATATTTCCAACTTAATCACGGTACAATTACCAACTCGCTCACTCAGATCTAACAGTGCTATTCTCCTAAAGCCGCCAAAAATTAACAGCAAGACTTATGGTGAACGTTCTTTTCAATCTGCAGCCCCCAAACTCTGGAACATTCTCCCAATCTACATCAGAAATGCCCCTACTTTAGATATTTTTAAGAGTGTATTGAAAACACACCTTTTCATGAGTTCCCCTCATTGGACCTCGTAACTTTATCCTGCTTGTATCTTTTTAAGTATGGTTTATTGTTCTCTTACTGTTTGTATCTAAAGGTTTTCTCATGTTATATTTGTTTATGTAAAGCGCATTGAGACCGTTTGGTATAATGCGCTATATAAAAATGTATTATTATTATTATTATTATTACCTAACTTTTTCTCCCACATTCAGCTTTTTCCCTTTATCTCCCTTACAAACCTTCCACTCCTCACTATCCTTACTCTTACACTTATATATATTAACACCCTCTTGGCACATTTGACTCTGACTGTTGCAGTGCCGTTAAACTTCAACAAACCAACCAACTGACCAACTGCTCATACCTTCTTTTGCTATTGTCTCAAAAACTACAAAACTGAAGTCGCGATGGTCTTTATTCGGTCGAATGACTATCATTCCACAGCAGTCATTAAACTAAAGTGCCGTTTAAACCCTGTTTAGATGAGTCAGATCTCATATAAGCTGATCATCAAATAAAAAGGCAAGGCATCCCATTTTAATACAATATTTAGTATGACCAGGTCGACATCCAACCCACAACCTTTCAGGTTGAAATAAGGTGCTCTACCAATGGACCTCTTTGAGTAAGAAAGTAGGCCACGCCCATCATAGCAACGCGGTAACTAGGTGGTGCAAACAAACCTCAAATCTGCAATCATGCATGACCAATGCATTAATATTCAGATGTTTATGTGGCTTGCCACAAGCTTTGACCTGTCTATGGCATTTACCAGATCTTTAGAGTTTTTCAGCAAAAGGAATGAAGAAAATTCTTTTTGCTAACTGTTCTGGGTAACGGGAATAGGATTTACATAGCCTGTAGGCGCAAGTTGACCATATTGTCTGTCATGCAAGTCTGTGTGTGCAGAAGTTTGTTTTGTGCAGTATATTACATTGAATGCATGAGCCCACACCGCTAGCTAGCTGTACTGTACCAGTACCGAGTAGAATATTTACCCCACTTAGATACCCAGATAGGCAAATTCGTGCAGTGATTGGTTGAAAAGTTGTCAATAAATTAACTCAGAGAGGTCAATTAAATTAACCATCTCCTCTCCTTGCGCCCTCAGGAGAAGAACCGTGAGTTGCTCAGCATGCAGGAGGTTGCAAAGGAGGCTGCAGAAACCACTGGGGAAACGGCAGCGTATGACTTCACCTTCAAGTTTAACGAGGTCAAGGCTCAAGCAAAAGTAAGATTCCTCCTCTTTAGATAAACAATATTTGGGTCTTTGTGGTACACTTCAAACACATTTAGCCAAAAGTGTGTGAATATTTTTGTAAGGTCCCTGGATGAACCTCTACTTGCATATATAATATTGCTAATAATTGTTTATTTGTATATTCAAATTAAATATAAGCAATTATTACAAATAACTATTTCAGTTTTTAATAAGAAATGGGACTAATGTTGTTTTAAAATTTTCATGTAATAGTATAAACAAACTTTATAACTGACTGCTCCTTAACTCTCCCATGCGGCGATATTATCGCATATCACCGTTTTAGGTGCCCCATCTCTGACCCTGACTCCCAAGCGAGTTTTCAAAAAAGTGTTGGTAGATCAAGGGTTAATCAACCTGCGACATGTGTGCCAACCCAAAAAGATTTGCAGCATGGTATCGATGGGCAGCCCACTGGGTCACTGGAATGCAACGAGCCCGACTTTGCTGCTCGGAAGACAGAGGACCCTTCAATAATCAGCCTGTGCATAACCCTTACTCTACCATTAGGCGATATTATCACCGTTTTGGGTGCCCCATCTCTGACCCCAACTCCCAAGCGTGCATTTTCATAAAAGTGCTGGTAGAGTAAGGGTTAAATTATGCATTTAGTCTTTTGCACTGTGCACCGTTTTAGTAAAATAATCTATTCCCTTTTCTTTTTTTTTAAGTTTTCCACCATTAAATGTACTTTATTCCTAAAAAATTAAGATTTGTTTCTTACAGGCAATTGAGATTGAGATTGGTAAACTGGAGATACATCAAGCCAAGCAACACATTAAGTATCTTATCTCCTTCATGCCAGACAACTTCCTCAGAAGAGGAGGTGAGATAAACCTTTCAGCATCTTTCTCTGTTCAATTCTCAGATGGTTGTATTTTGCTTTAGCTATACTTAGGGTAAATGGATAGATGAAGACAGCACAAGCTAAAGATGCTCAAGTAGAAAGGGAAAAATTTATATCCAAATTGATTAAAATTTTACCAACATTTTCTTATAAGTCCTAAATTTTTGGCAACATTCATTTTTGTAATTGCAAGTCACAGAAAGAAATGATTAATGAAAGTAATTTTGGAGCAAAATATCGAGTAGAGTCCTCACAGTTGTGATTTTTTTTTTACAAACCTTTATAACTGAAGGCAGAAGCATTTTGTGGCCTTTGTTGAAATATACCTTCTATAAGTAGCAGATTTCAGTACCATTTGGTTATTAAAGATTTTGGAATGAATACGCTTTATTTGGAAGTGTACCTTTATATTTTAATTTGATTTATTGGATAATGTTCATTATAAGTAGAGGTACCTCATCTCATTCAAAGCGAATTTATTATAAAATCATAGAGTGTTTTCATTGCAATAGTTTATAATTCCCCATGTTACATATTTTTGTTGTTTCAGGGGACCATGACTGCATCCAGGTCCTGCTTCTCATCTCCCGTCTCTTGGCAAAATCAGAATTGATCATCTCCCAGACGAGAGACAAGGTAAAGCCTTTCTTAAGATCTCTTCTCGCCACACTTGAAATGGTAACCATAGGTGTCATTAGTGTAAGGCTGCATAGGAATTTTTTTCCAATTATGATTCTTATGTAAATCCTTTTGCATCCCTGGTCATGAAACTCTGTAAATATTGCAAGATAAATTTGTTAACATTCCATTCCCTGCAAAATATTTCTAAAAAAATTCCTTCTTAGGTGCAAAATCTGCGAAAACAAGAAGCTAATCTGAAAGCCATATTAGACTTAAAACAGCCGTTTATTTCCAGCCACTAATCAAATCCATTGAGATAACTAGTTGATAAAAGAATAATAGTCATATTTGAAAAGGTATTTTTACTGCAAATTTCAGATTTGTTTATGATCAGTTGTAAAAAGTGTGATTTAACTTGATTATGGTTATAAAAACACAGCTGGAATTTCATTTTTAAGGCCTCAAAAAGTGTCTCAAATTTTACCTCTTTATTCTTTTGATTTGACTTTTCTGGTATTAAATAACATCTCTGAGTTATGAAATAAGCCACACCCACCATAGCAATGCGGTAACTTGGTGGGGGCAAACAATCCTCAAATCCGCAATCGTGTATTGACATTTAGAAGTTTGCGAGGCATGCTGCAAGCTTTGGTCTATTTATGGCACTTCTCCAGATCTTTAGAGTTTTAGCAAAAGGGATAAACAAAATTCAATTTGCTAAGTGTTCTGGTAACACTATCAGATTTACAAAGCCTAGCAGGTCCCGTAAGTGCTATTTTTGTTCACCATTTTGCCGTCACTCAGTCTTTTGTG
Organism: Chiridota heheva; assembly: GCA_020152595.1. Classification (NCBI taxonomy): domain Eukaryota; kingdom Metazoa; phylum Echinodermata; class Holothuroidea; order Apodida; family Chiridotidae; genus Chiridota; species Chiridota heheva. Next base: position 1,157,573 of record JAIGNY010001288.1, on the reverse strand, counting down.
AGAAAAAAAAATATTTTGTTTTTTACAGTAAATTGCATTGACTGCATGAATGCACACCGGTAGCTAGTTGTACTGTACCAGTACCACATTCCTTATGTTTGCCACACTTAGTTATGCAGATTTTGTTGCTAGGCAACTTCATACAGTGATTGGTTGAAAAAGCTGTCAATCATCTAACTTGGACAGGTTAATTGGCCTTTGCTGCTAGGGTCTGTCTATTTGCAACATCCTCGAGCAGGTCTTGCTATAGTCACATGTTTGTTGAATATGAAAGCAGGTTTTGCATATGGAAATAGGAATAAGTAAGACATTTTTTTCTCTCCAAAATTATCATTTTTTTTTTAAATTGTTGGTAAATATGTGCTCTTAAAATGTACCCTGTGTAATTGTGCGATTAATAGTACATTAAATTGCGAAAGAGGGAAGCATGTAAAGATGTATTTACTACGTTAATATTGTTTCTGTCACAATTTTTTGTGGGAAGATTTTTGACCCCATTATTCAGAACCGTGAATACATTTTCAGATATAAATTTTATAGTTAATTCCAAGTCTGCACTTCACAAATTTTGCATGTATAAGAAAATCCCTAAAGTCTAAGCTGCTATGACTCAGAAACTAAATACTGTATTAGACGTATTAACGGCCCCCTCTCTAGAAAGCGCCCATCCAACGTTTTTTGACTGATAACATAATTTATTTGATCAACCCTTACTCTAATACGCGGCGATAATATCGCCATTTTGAAAGTCCCTTTTCCAAAAATAAAATTGGGACCTTACCAAAATTCTATAGGGGTGCAAATAGTTTCATTGCAAAAATCTTTGAAAGATTCTTCATAAAACTGTATTTTTAGGGGGGGGTCTATACTCACATTTTTTCGGCAAATTTTGTCCATACATTCAAAAATTTACCTTTTTGTTTAAAATGTCCCGAAAAATGCATATTTTTGAAAAATTTACAAAATTTGCTTAAAAAATAAATTTAAGTATTTCCTTTTTATATATACTATGTAGACAAGTCATATTGTCCGAATCTAATCACATTTCGCTCATACCTGGTCATTATTTTAAATTTATTTGTAAAATATGTAAAATTGTGTGATTTTTGGTAATTTTTTGACCCTTTTTGTTAAGAAAATCGTGTGATCCACTTCTATATCATAATGAAAAGTTTCAAACACCATTCTGTAGCGTAAACAACGTGCTTTCACATGGATTGCTGCAATAAAAGACATATCCCCTCGATCGTTGCTAAAATGTTTTATAGCTATGTCACTCAAGTTATTTTTAGATTTTTTTGACATTTACATTGAGGCGACAGAACAATGTGTATCCGGAATCTTGTTTGAAAGTGAAACTGAGGATTAGAAAAAGTCAGAAGGCTATTGCCAATAATGGAGATCTTTTAGTACCTGGACCCAACCCAGAAGAGGCCTAAAGATGATCAGAACCAGGTCAAATGTTTTCTAAAATCGCGAGTGCATTTTTCAAACTTCATGCTTACTAACGTTACTCGTTAGACTTAACGTTAGGCATTGCTAATGTTAGTTCTGATATGTTCAAAATTAGGCAAAAGCAGTGTAATTTAGCTGGGATTATTTACTTGTAATGATTGTAAACAAGTAAATGGGTCACTAAAATCTGACGTGGGTAATGTGAATTGTCTTTATTATAGTAATTTTGGATAAAACTTCACAGATCAATTTTTTGATTTGTAGTGCAACAGTGCCCATATACCTATTTCGCGAATTCTTGATTCCATGTTGTGAGGTTGTGGTGCAGTGGAGTAGGATTACAATTTTAAGGGGAAAGGGTCCCATGTTGTTGGAAAGAGAGACATCTTGGGGCAAGATACCAATGGTGGGGGCCAAGCTGTCCCATTTAGGTGGAAGTTATTTTCTTTGAAGCAATTTGGATCCTGGAAGAGGGCTTTTTTTTTTTTTTTTTTTTGAGAGGGGCGGGGGGGATGGCATTTCCCCTGGTTTCTCCTCCAAATATAAATAAGCTAGAACCCCCACCCCACCCCAGCCCCTGTATTTCCTTGGAAACAGTTGAAATTGTATTTCTCTGAAGGATTTTTCTGTATTTGGACAAATTTATTGACATTTCATATGTGGTACCAACTGTCACCAAAGGATTCCAAGTTTGGCAACGTCAACATGATTACTGATGCTTTGAATCATTTTTGAGTACCTTTTCACTGAGAATTCCTATAGGAATCAACAAAAGTAAGTTTCTACAAGACTCAGTATATCCTCAATAAATATAAGTATTTTCAAAGCTTCCAATGGCTAAAATTGGCCCATAAACTGAAAATTTCAAGCGTGTGCATAATAAATGAGGTAAATTAGCTAATTTGCATATCATTTGCATAACATTTTTATTGAAATTTGGGTGTAAACATTTCCTTTTTATATTATATTAGTTTTGTGTATCATAGAAAGAAACAATGCATGTTTATAGGAAAGTATAGTGCCAAATCTTATAAGATGGATCATTGGCAAACCAGAGGTCAATTTTTAGGCCAAAAAAGGTCAACAAAATTATAATTGACTATGAATTTTTTTCTTGCTTCAAAAAAATCAAGAGTACTATCAAATGAAAGGTCCTTCTTTTAACAATTCATAAATTCTATCAATAATTTTTTTTTTAATTAGCCACAAGAAAGCAGAATATCACAAAGATAGCAGTTTTAGGACATCTAATAATCTCAATCAATGACCTCATTTGCATAATTTGCATAATTCACCAGATAATTATGCAAACCAACGTAAAGACCAAAGTCTTAGCTTTTATATAACATAAACTTATTACAGTAGAAAATGAAGATAAATTTGTGAAAAAGCCCCCTTTCCAAAAAGTTCCCTAAAATAACACTTGTAATCTCAAATGCTCAGGTAGAGTAAGGGGCAATTTGAAGACTTAAGATAAGTTTTGTTACATTATTTGCTTATTTTGCATCTGATGCTCACAATGTTTTTGTGGAGGTGTTTGTGGAGCTAATATAAAACTAATTCATACCATGCAGTTCGAATAACATACTATACTATCCTTGAGTAATGATAAAAGGTCCAATTGGAGATTTGTTTTGTTTGCTATTTCACAGGCTGAAATTCCAGATGGATTGGACAGGGAGAAGGTTCTGAAGCACAACCTTGGAGACCAGCTGTCCTTTGCCCAGTACCTCACCTACACCCTGCAGAAGCTACAGACGGTGCTTAACAAGTACCAAGTGTGAGTATGGAATAAATTGCAAAAGATTCACTTTAAATGGAAAAATCCTCAGCATTTATTCTACTTATGCGTGACATTAATATTATTTTTTGAAAGTGATATAAATCCATGCACATAATCCAAAATTTGTTGAGCTGTACTTTTGCTTTCAGTTGTAAACATTTGGGCTTTCTGACATGAATATTCAAAATGAACTTTGACCTGTGATGACCTTTTAAGTGCATTTAGCACTTCTTGCATCAAATTTGTGATGGCATTTGTCCATGAAAGTTTGAGTATATCCAGCAGATGATATATCTATTATCACACCATAAACTGACATCAGATCGCTCAGGGTGAACTACCCTCACATACTAAAAATTTGAAGAAGAAATAATGTCCTCACTATTTTCATTCAATTCCCTTTAATTGGTTGTATTATTCGTAAAGTTCTCAGCAAGAGAGTAGGTAGCTCGTTCAGTTGGTAGAGCGCACGACTGAGATGCTGGAGGCAGGTGCAAGCCTCGATCCGGTCTTAACCCATTTTTCCACAGCTATGCAGACAGATATGCCGAACAACAAACTGGTAGTGTGTCATTTGCAGCTCCTGCTCCCCCATTCAAGTATTAAAGTGACAATGGTAAAATGGTGCTCGCCCTCCTTTGAAGGGGACGTTAAGTTGTCTGTCCCAGTGGTAGGACAGTCACATCGTGCCTGGTTCTTTGAACATGATTTGAGAAGAGAAGCGTGAAAACGCGGTGTTCATTCACTTCCGCCCGTCCTGGCCCAGTCAAGCCTAAGTTCCTGTGCGCCAATTCGTCTGGCTGATGGGGGAACTTAATCTGTGGTTAATTAGTCCAGCACTTTGAGGCCCTGGCAAAAGGCACTATATAAATTGATTTTAAATTTCTTATCATTTTACACCTCCATTTCATATCAATCACAGAGTGTGTCATAAATTATTTTTCTCCTTTTAGTGCTCTGACGTCGTGCAGTGTAGAATTATTCTGCAAGATTGGAACACTTTTTCCTGAAATGGCTCCCCATGAACGCCCGCTAGACTCCATCATTGACCTACTTAGACAGGACCAGGTAGAGCATGCTTTTTCTGCTACTTATTAGGGAAATAGTTCAATACTTCCTGAGCACTGACGGGTTATACCAAGAGCAAAAGGAGCATTTCCCTATAGCCCGGATGTTGATCAGCCTTCCAAGAGTCAGACTATTAAACGTTTTGGGGTTGTTTTTTGCTTATTTTGTTCCACAGACTGTCATCATTGATTTTTCCAATTTTGTCAAAGGTAAAACTCTTGGTCAGGGACTAGGAAAAATTCAGAAAGTTTTTCTCCACTCCAGATGGATGTTGAAACCCTTCCCAAAATATTTTATGCCGCCTGCCTTAACAAGGCTTAATCCAGCCCTGTTCCTGAGTCATTAAGGCCCAAAAGGCAGACAGTTATTCACTAACCATAAACACATCTGATGATTCACAAATGACATGAAATGGTCAATTTGTAACCAATTTTCACTGGAGATTTGGCTGTATTCATGGTTTTGATATTTTGTGGAACAATTTACTTAATGTTTTGTCAATCTGTTCATATGCTGTTGATAATAGATTGAGTTTTGCATATTGCTGGACTTCCATTAAATTTCATTTTGACTTTCCTCTTATTTGTGCAGCTTGATGAGACCACTTCTTTAGAGACCCTGGACAGGGCCATCAACTACTTTGAGCATTTGCATAGTGTCCATCTGGCCCAGGAGAACATAGAGCACACCACGATGATGTCAGACTATGTCAAAATGGCCGCCACCGCATCCGAACTGGTGTCCCTGGAGATCAAGAAACTGAGAGTCTTAATGCAGGTTTGCATTCATGTTCAAATCCATGTTCATCCTAAAGGAATATTTCCATGGAATTTCATTTGTATGTTTCTGGTAGTGAAAAATTTAAGGAGGGCATGACATGGGTTTTCATATGACTCTCACTTGATTATTTGGACAATTTGATAGAGAACTGTTCCAAAATGTGTGTTGGTTGTAATAGCAGAAATTGGAAAAAAAAAGCAAATTATAGGATTCGCTCTTATCAGCCCATGTTCTCGCTCGTAAAATTGGTAAACTTGTGATGACATCACTCCCAGAACGAAATTCTTGTGACACTTTCACATCGCACATACAACATAATGTTATCGTGTGTGTTCCCTGAAATTTAACGTATTTACATTAGGAGTAGAACGATATTACAACAATATTTCTGACCAGGCTGTTATTTTCTTAAATATATATATATCATCTCTTCTAGTTTCATTAAAATATATCATTGCTTTTCGAAGTGCCGTAATTGATGTCTAACATTAGGCCCAAAACTGAAACTTGCAATGCAAGGTTATGAAGTTGAACATGACAGCATTGAGTATTTTTTTTAATTTGACATTTCACGCGTTAATATCATATAGTGTATGTACATTATTGTCATCAAATTAAAATGTAGCAAAAATTATCACAATGTATAAGTTGTTACAAAAGAAATCATTCGTTGAAACTACATACATTCCGAATTTTCACTGCTTGGCAGCAGCCTAACATAGTAAATTTTAATATGAAACCTAATTCAGGGTTGGGGTAGAGGCTGGCGTAGGGGCTGGGGTTGGGGTCTGATAGTGGCAGGATTCCGGGAATGGCCAGTTGTTTGGATATTTTTTTTTCTTTCTCTTTTTTTCATATGTATTCTTTTTGATATAATTTTTTTCCTGTTACTATATATAAATCTATATAGTTATATGTTTCCTATATATTTATGTCATATCTAGGGGACTTACGTTTAACAAGTTTTCTAAACTTTCTGTAGTCTCCTCAACCTTTTCTGGCCGAGGCATTCACCTTGGCCACTCCTCTCTTACTCACTCCCATCTCTTATCCGGCTCCCCTGCCCCTCTCTGCCCCACTTGCAACATCGATCTCTCCATCAAGCATATTTTCTTAAACTGTCCCCTATACCAGAACTCCAAAACTCTTCTCACCTTACTCTCCTCAATCACGGACCTATCGAAAATAACTCTTTCTTAAACATCATCAACTTCCTTAGCAACAACAACCTCTTCCACCACATATAATCTCCTCCCATTCTCCCCTTCCACACCTAACCTTACACACTCCTTTTTTTTTACCTAAATTTTTCTCCCATATTCAGCCTTTCCCCTTTTCTCCCTTACAAACCTTCCATCTCCTCACTATCCTAACTCTCACACCATTATTTATTAACCCCCTTGGCACATATGACTCTGACCTTTTGTGGTGCTGTTAAACATCAACAAACTAAACCAAAGCTATTTCTGTATATATTTACTTCAAGTTATACCTTACCTTCCATGCTATAAATATGCAATCTGGTCACATGACCTGATTTTAACGCACCTCCAACAGACCCTAAAAACGTAGTAACCAGCCAAGCCCTGACCTCCATAATACCTCCCTACTATCCCTCACTCTTTTTCAGCGCGTTGTTTGCACAACATCGCTGAAACTGGTCATTCTTATTTTATTATAATTTAACCTTTTTCTAACTCGTTTCTCCTTTGCAGCTTCTGCCTGGAGGGTTTTTACACTGCCTTTTTTCATCCGGCTCGCCTCTTCAAGTCTTTCGAGGTAAGAGGAGGTAGCCATGGGTCCGAGATTTCTTCGGCCGACCTACACGACTTCACCCGTGTAGCCTACACTTAGGATAGTGGGTTTTTGTCTCCATTCGTACAAAGCGAGTGGCTAGTTCGAGAGCGTCCTACTCTCGTGGCGGGTGTTTTAGGTCCTAGAGCACCAGGTGTGCCTGTCTAGGGGACCTCTTGCCCCAGGGTTGAAGTGTTTTCACCCTCAGGCCTCGCCCTTCCACGAGGAGAGCCTAGCATTATACTATGCATTGTATTAGCACATTAGGATATCTCAGTACAGGTTCTCGTTTGCATTAGACCAATTTCTTATTTCGATTTTGGCGCATGCGCATTTGGTCGACGTCACCGTAGGGTGTTCGAGGAGTCGGCTTCTAGCAACTACAAGGAGCTACAGTTGTTACAAGAAGGCTTATTTTTGTATTAACGTTACCAGCGTATTGCATATTTTCGTTTTTCTTACATAAATTAAAGACAAAGTTTTTAATTTTCAAGCTTGATTTTTGGGGCTTGGGAGAGACCGGAGGGGGTCTCTCCGACATCCTATTTAAAGGGAAACTAATCTCTTCTTTTTATCTTTACAGACATCGAGTACTCAGTGGATTGTGTTTTCCACGTTACCCCGGCACTTGTAAAGTCTTTACGTTAGATGCGTTTTCCTTGGTTTTTGAAAACTTTTCAGATAGAGATTTTTTCTGTTAAAAAGTTTTTGATGTACTCATTTGCTATGCCTGGTCTCTCTCCTTTAGGGTGATCGTAGGATCATAGCTACTTCCCCCACTAGGGGTGCTATTGCTGTATTTGTTTATGCACACATTGATATATGTTCTTCTGTTTTCAGAAATTATGTTGAGAATGATTAACTCAGTGGCGTTGCGCCTTAGGTGACTTTCCAAGTGAACGCCACCTAGAGTTAAAAGAAGTTCAGAGAGAGAGAAGATAAAGATCTTAGTCCTCTTCGTGGCGTTGCGCCACCTAGAGTTGAAAAGCTAAGAGAGAGAGAGATTAGATAACCTCTTAGGGGCATTGCGCCAAGTAAACTTGAAAGGATAAGAGAGAGACAAGATATCCTCTTCGTGGCGTTGCGCCACCTAGAGTTGAAAAGGTAAGAGAGATAAGATAACCTCTGATTAACTCAGTGGCGTTGCGCCTTAGGTTGGGTCCAAGTAAACGCCACCTAGATTTAAGAAAGTTCAGAGAGAGAGAAGATAACCTCTTAGGGGCGTTGCGCCACCTAAGTTGAAAAGAGAAAGATAAGACCCGTGTTTACGGGCTAGTACGGTTCCGTTGGACGGTTCCATACGGTTCCGCAGCCCGTCTTTCGGGTTTTGGGCGGTTCCGTTGGACGGCTCCATACGGTTTCATACGGTTCCGAGTTCCATACGGTTCCGCAGCCCGTGTTTCGGGTTTTGGGCGGTTCCATTGGATGGTTCCATACGGTTCCGCAGCCCGTGTTTCCGGGTTTTTGGCGGTTTCATTGGACGGATCCGAGATCCATACGGTTCCCCGGACCGTGTTTACGGGACGGGACGGTTCCATTAGACGGTTCCATACGGTTCCGCAGCCCGGGTTTTAGGCGGTTTCATTAGACGGTTCTGAGATCCATACGGTTCCGCGGCCCATGTTTACGGGTCCGTACGGTTCCATACAGTTCCGCGGCCAGTGTTTACGGTTCCATTAAACGGTTCCATTAAACGGTTCCATACGATTCCGTGGCCCGTGTTTATGAGCTTGGACGGTTCCTTACTGTTCCGCGGCCCGTGTTTACGGGTCCGTACGGCTCCATTAGACGGTTCCACGGCCCATGTTTACGGGTCCGTATGGTTCCATACGGTTCCACGGTCCGTGTTTACGGGTCCCTTTTCGGTTCCATTGGAAGGCTCTAGTGAGCAGAACGTATTTTTAACGGGATAACGTACACTGTACGGTTAACCCGATTATACGCCCACTAGCTACTAAACTACGTGGTCAGGTGACAGATGACATTCTTTACAAGAAGTATAGCATCATGACCGCTATTTTCTTCTTGGTCCTGTAGCCATTAGCTACGCAGTTTCACGGCTCGTGTGAACGCAATTAAAATTGTCTGCGTTGAACGTTACAGTTCCGTAATTATTTTCACCAGTATCATGGACATGGAGGACAGGTCCCCGAATGTCGATGCTTTACACACCCATGATGTCCCAGGGTAGCGTGCTAAGGTTTCTTTGATTTACGCTCCGGTGACATCCATCTCACGCGTTACGCGTGCAGATTATGCTGCGAGTCCATTCTTTGTACTCTTTGCAGCGATTGGGTTCAAGCGGCGTGGTCGGAGCACAGACTCCACCGCGACCAATATTTTCATGGTGCGGCCAAGAGAGTGCGGCTCCGGTGATCGGATGCGTACAGCTCCGTAGTTTTGTAACAGGATATCATACACCGTACGATTTACCCGGATATACACCCACTAGCTATGAAGCTATGTGGCCAGGTGACAAGTGATAATCTTCACAAGAAGTATAGCACCGTGATAGCTATTCTCTTCTTGGTTCCGTAGCCATTAGCTACGCAGTTCCACGATCATGTGAACACCATTAATACGATTATCCGCGTCAAACGTTTTAGTTCCGCAATTATTTTCACCAGTATCATAGGCACGGAGGATAGGCCTCCGAGTGTCGGTACGTTACGCACCTAAGAGGTCCCGCTATGCATAGCGTGCAAACGCTTCTCTAGACCGTACGGGCCCGTACGACTTAGAGCTTTTACAACGGGATAATGTACACTGTACGATGAACCCGGAAATTGAGTCCGCTAGCTAGGAAGCTACTTGGTCAGGTGATAGGTGACAATCTTCACGAGAAGTATAGCATCACGAGAGCCATTTTCTTCTCGTCTCTGTAGCCATTAGCTATGCTGTTCCACGGCCGTGTGGACTGCCTCAGTAAGATTTTCCGCGTTAAACGTTACAGTTCCGCGATGTTTTTCACCTATATCATTGACACGGAGGGTAGGTCCCTAGTGCCGGTGCGTTAAGCGCCTTAGATGTCCTGCGATGCGTCGCATGTAAACGCTTCTTAAGTTGCGCTTTGGTGTTATCGACATGATCAAACCTGTGTACATTGCTGTGGTCCTCGGTTCCGCAATGGGACAGGTAGGCCCACAAGAGGCGGCGCCCTACGGGTTATACGTGAGTTAGTAACCTTTTTATGGCTAGTTGTAGAGCCATTGGATTACTTGCACGGGTCCATTAGGGTCCGTACGGCTCCGATGATCGGTTCCAGACGGCCCCACGGCTTGTTTTCACGGCCCCGTAAGGGTCCGTAAAACAGCTTGGCGGCTCCGTACGGGTCATGGGATGACATTTGGGTCTGTAGGGCTGCATAGTTCTGCAGCAGGGTAACCTACAACGTATGTCACACTTAATAGTATACCCTTTAGCTTTTTAGCTACATGGTCAGGTGATGGTAACAATCTTAGGAGAGCTATTCCTTCTCCACGTCCGTGTAGGCTGATTTGGTGAGATTTCCGCGTTGAACGTCATGGTTCCGCACAGATTTTCACCAGTATCATGGACGCGAGGACGAGTCCCCGTTTGTCGGTACGCTTACGCTCCCAGGATGCGTTGCATGTAAGCGCTTGTTGGATTTCGAGGCCTAGCGCTCGGGTGATAAGAAATCCATCTCTATGGGAGGCATACCATCACGAGAGCCATTTTCTTCATGTTACGTAGTTCCACGGCCGTTCAAACTACTCAACAGAATCCTCTCCCCTGACCAAAGCGGCTTCCGAAAACGTTGCAATACCCTAGACCAGTTAATTACGCTCGACACCGCTATCCGGGAATCCTTTGCAAAAAAGGAACACCTCATTGCTATATTTTTTGACCTTGAGAATGCTTTTGACACTACTTGAAAATACGGCATTACAGGCAAACTTCACACCATCGGCCTCAGAGGCCATCTCCCCATCTTTATTCAAAACTGCCTCTCATCCAGGCGGTTCCAAGTTCGTATTGGCCACACCCTCTCCAACCCATACCCCCAAGAAGAGAGTGTTCGTTCACAAGGCACCATCCTTTCTACCACTCTCTTCAACCTGAGCATCAATGACATAGCGGATAACCTTGGCCCCAACATAAAACGTACCTTATATGTGGATGACTTCACCATCTTCTACTCCTCCCCTAGCTTTCCTATTGTTGAAAGTAGGCTCCAAACCAGCCTCGACCTGCTGCAAGACTGGAGCAACAAAAACGGTTTTAAATTCTCCAAAGACAAGCTTGCGTAGCACATGAACTCCTTCGTATTCCATACGGCTCCAGTATATTTTTAGCTATTCTCAACAGGAACGCGTACTGAGTACAACTTCCCTACGCATAGCCACTTGCTCGGTGGCCCCGTAGTGAATAAAAGTAAACTGAGGTAACGACTTACATTACGGATGTAGTACGTTAACGCTATTGTAGACCTAGACGGTTCTTTTGTACTGTTAGCTACTACGTTAGGGACGCGTACCAGTACCAGTTGTCCCCCTCGCGTAGCCACTAGCTTTTCACTCCGTGGTGAACAGAGACAAACTTGGCGGATGACTAGTGGATTTTACTTGTCATGCTGACGCCTTTGTAGACCCGTAACGGCTCTATAATACTTAACGGGGTTGCATACTTTGTACGGCGTAAGTCCCCCTAGTAGCCACGCGCTTCTCAGCTGGAATTAACGGTCCGTGTAGTTTACCCAGGACGTCAACTCTTTCGTGATTTCTACCTCTGTGCTGGGGTTTATGACTCATCCGCTTGACGTAGTACGTTACACCCCCCCCCCCCCCCTGTCTATATTAACTCTGTGAAGGGTATTTTTTTTGACAATAGGTGGCCTTTTGATAGACAACCTCACGTTTGGGGTAGCTATTACCAATAACGCACGTATGGTTTATTCCATACTTTAACACCTTCTTAAAGCAGTTTCCATGCGGTTTACGGCCTGTTACCTAACTAATCGTACAGTCATACGGTATTAGTTTTCTCCACACTCGTAGCCGTAGGCTCCGCGGTTCTAAGGTTGTTACTATACGTAGTAAGTTAACACCTTTTCCAGTCAACTTCTTAGACAAGTTTCGCTGTTGATAGGTGTGGCCTGGAGCTACGCGGTTCCGCAACTGCTACAGTTTTTAGACACCGCTTGGGTGCCGTCGACTATGTTGTATGGCTCCGCGGTCTTACGACCCATAACCGTCTCACAGCTACATAGCCTTACACGGTTGGCAGCCCTTCTTGTATACGTTTTATATTAACGGCCTGCCTTTTTAATTCACTAGCCATTGGTTTTTGGTCAGTAAAGTTTAAACAACCTTTGCTCAGGGTCGGCAGTTTTTTCTAAACTGCAGATGGTGTCTTTCAGTACCTCCGCTTTACACGTTTAGTCGGTGGCCGCCCCCTTTGGTGGTGGTGCGGATGCTCCCACCTGGTGTGAGGAACGAAGTTTTCACCCGTCAGATTTCACCGTCAGTGCCGACGGATGCGTCTTGATCGAGGTAGGGGCACTTTTCTTGTGACCCCTTATGACGGAAACTTGGACGGGTACTCGGCCTTTTTCAACGGGCAGAATGCCGGGGTTTTTTGTTCACCTTTTTACCGCTAGTGCTGAGCGCGGCTTTTCAGTTTCGCGCCGTTTTTGCACCACTGTTGTGGTCTCCTTTCAGACAGATAGGAAGGAACTCCAAGAGTTTCTGAAATCGTTCTTCTCGTCTCGGCGCAGGACGAACTATGCCAGCCTTACGGCCGCTCACCTCGGACTACGAGTACAGGATTGCTATCGTATTGTTTCAGCAGAACCCCCACATGATGGGCGTACTTCCCGTAGGTGACCAGAGCGATCAGGACCTTTCTTGGTCCCCCGACGTAGGTCTGTCCGCATCCGTGGATGATTGCAAGCTATCTTTTCTTTGCGTCCTTTCTCCTAACCCATGGGTTTCAGGGTTGACGCATTTGTTTTCTTCAGAACTCACCTATGTTGGTTATGTTTTCCGCCTTTCATGCTAGTACCAAGTATGCTACGCTAGGCGACGTACGGCCGATAGCGCCCACTTTTCCCGGCTCACTGCGGTTCCCTCGGCTGCTGAAGACCTTGCAGGCTTCACGTACGAGCCTCGGGTCAGGGACGATTTTTGTCTCTTTTCCGGGCTCCGGCGGACTGCATCTCAGTCCTGGAGCGCTTGGTTTGATGGTGTGGCCTTAGTCCGCTTTTCCTCGACGTAGCATGGTTTTTCTGAAAGGTTTTTCACCCCCCTCCCAGTTGTGGAGGTGGGCCTTCTCTTAAACTTAATTCAGTCATGAACTCTGGGATAACTTGCAGCTATCCACCGAGGTTTTTCCAGTTGGGTCTGTGGTCTTTGACATGCGACCACTGGAAAGTTACACAGAGGTCTCTTCGTAGTGTGTCTTGTGACATTTTCCTCCGATAGATCGTCCAGTAACTTTCTTTTAAAGTAGTCCGAACTGTTCATAGAACGGCCGCGGTATGCACTCGTGTTCGAGGCATAGCCTCTTTCACGGGATTTCTCGTGCCGCCATTCGGGAAAACGCTTTTCGCGGTTTTTCTCTGTTTTTAATCTGACTCACTTTACGACGTTCGTGTTACCCCGCTAACTTATGCTTTTACGCGGTTACGCGCTAACGAATTTTTCCCTGGTCCGGGATTTCTTCAATTCGTTTTAGTTGGTACACGCTTCGTTCCCAATCGTAGTTTACTAGCCGGTTTCGTCTCGTGGACGAATCCGGTGTGTTTTGTGGCGTTTTTTGTGGACTTTTTTCTGATATTCATATTGTGTCCAAACGCTCTTCTGGTTGGCTTGTTTTTCTGAGTTTTTAGCTCAGGTTCATTCGATGTTTGCCTCCGTTACTGTCAACGAATAGTGCCTTGTTCGGTTTGACTGTGACTAGACATGGTTTACTATGTTTTAGTTCTCCTGCTCTGAGGTCTTTTATCCTTAAGAGGAGAAGGAATTTCGTCCTTTAACCATGTTCGAATAGTGTGAGTTTTCATACCAGCCATTAAAAAAAAATAATGGGCTGCGACCTGAACTCCCTTCCTTCATATCCTCGGTTGCATTTTGCATATTTATAGCATGGAAGATAAGGTATAACCTGAAGTAAATTTACCCCGCTGAGTGAAGCGGGGATATTTACGAGAGTTAATGCATCCCGCCCGCCTCCCCTCTCAATCAGGCTTCGGTGGAATGTTGAGTGAGGGATAGTAGGGAGGTATTATGGAGGTCAGGGCTTGGCTGCTTACTATGTTTTTAGGGTCGGTTGGAGGTGAGTTAGAATCAGGTCATGTGACCAGATTGCATATTTACAGCACGGAAGGTGAGTATAACTCTCGTAAATATCCCTGCTACGCTTAGCGGGGTAAATATATATATATATATATATATATGTATATATATCTATTATATATATATTATATATATATATATATATATATATATATATATATATATATATATATATATATATATATATAACTGTACTTTCTTTCACTGTAAATATGTTCTGAATGTTTAATGAGTGTTGCAAATAAAAGTGAATAAAGTAATGTTAAAATTACTCATTGACTTAGTACATTTCATTTCATTTCATTTATTTGTTTCTTCACAACATTCCAAACAAACAATAATGATAATAATAATAATAATACTAATACTACTACTACTACTACTAATAATAATACAAATAATAATAATAACAATGATAATAATGACGACCCAACCAGGGACCTGCTATCTAAATAGCAAGTCCCTGATTAAACCCTAAAATATTACGTTTACGCTTGATGATTACTAGCAGGTGGTTTGATTCGACGTTAATGTAAATTGATTTGTACATTGATTTGTTCCAAAATCAATTTGTAAGTCGCAAATTTTAACGGACTTTTAAAGATTTGACTGAACTTGAAATTATTGCAAACATCGTCATCTATATCAAAGACACTTATTAACATCAGAAAAGACCGGATATTTCTTCTGATGAAAAGGAATCTCCAACACAAAAGTAGAAACTTTGCTCATGGAATTTGCTCTGTATTTGTATGTTCGCTGATGAATTGTTCTGGGAGCGACGTCACACAGTCCCCTAGCAGTTTTCAGTTCTTGCATTGTCGGGAGAGCATCGATTATTAATTAGTTTCAATTTTTTTCATGCAAATGGTTTCTTTTTGGGACTGATTGGATAATGTTTTTGATATTATTTGGTGTCATGCCCTCTTTAAGAAACAGATTGGTAAATAACCATTTTAGTTATCTCATTCCTAGAAGAAGTTATAGATTTTTGAAGATTTCTCTTGCCCGCATAAAAATGACTTTTGTACTGAGTCCAAGTCGTCATCATGATGTCATCACAGCACTTTCTGTACTAATCTTTATGTATTTATATTGGAAATTAATTACCAATTTTTCATATTTGAAGTATAAGTTTGTTCTTGGATAACATTATTGTAGATTTTATTTTACACTAATCTTAATAGTTTTTGAAGAAAAAAATGGTCTCAATCATTTAAAAAATATGCAATTACTTTTCAAACAAATACATAAAGAATAGTACAGAATTGCTGTAATGACATTACGATGATAATTTAGGATTCAGACCACCAATCTCTTTTACGCAGACAAGAAAAATCTTTGAAATTCAATAACTTCTTGCAGGAATAAGATATTACTTTTTTTTTCTTCACCAATCTGTTTCTTTTATTGTCAGCTATCAAATATATTGAAATGAAATTCCATGGGAATGTTTCTTAAATGATATCAGTTTTCTTTGTAGATGAACACAGGCGAAAAGCCCAAAATAATGATGTTGGTACCCGTAGATGAAAATCACATGATGATGAAAATCACAGTGTAGCAACATGTACATGAATATCAGAATGTTCATTCATTTAGATACATATCTCAGTATATTGATAATCCATAAGTATGAAAAACACTATGTAGATATATGTAGTTATATATATGTAGTTATACGGACCTCCGTGGTGTAGTAGCTAGTGCTTTGTTTTCTCAACAGCACATCCCGGGTTTGAATCCCGGTGGGTCTGCGACCAGTGAGTTCACAACTGGTTATTAAAGGCTGTGGCCGTCTTGATATAATGTCCAGCAGGTTATTAAAGGCTGTGGCCGTCTTGATATAATGTCCAGCACTGGATGCTTTCGGGACGTTAAACCTTGCTATGCTATGCTATGCTATGGTATGGTGATAGAATTTACACAGGGAATGATTTTAAAGGAAAATCAAGGTGAAAAATGACAGCGTAGATATAGTGTAGATTTATCACACGTATAATTGTAGATGAAAATCATATAGTAGATACTTGTATATGAAAGTGGATGCAGACACATGAAAATAGTTGTGTAGAATTGCAGAATAAAAAGGCAAAGTCCAGAACTTTGGCAAGTGTACTTATAAAAAGAACAAAATCAGTAATGATGAAATATAACAGTAGAAGTAAAATACGTAGTTGTTGTCTGTCAAGTTGTCTTTTTGAAGTATGTGGAAGAAATTAAGAAAAATACTTCATAAAGATTAGCATATTATCTCAAACGAGGTATGTGAGCTATTCAGAAAAAGTAGCAGAAATATTGACACCCCATTGTAGTTACAGGTGGAGCTAATATATGGGTACTATGGCGGTACAGGTGGAACTAATCTATGGTTACCATGGAGGTACAAGTGCAGCTATAATCTATGGGTACCATGAAGGTACAGGTAGTGGTGCTGTTAAGCCCTCATCAAACAAACAAAACAAACAAACAGGTGCAGCTAATATATGGGTGCCATTGAGGTACAAGTGCAGCTAATCTATGGGTGCCATGGAGGTACAGGTGGAGCTAATCTATGGGTACCATTGAGGTACAAGTGCAGCTAAGCTATGGGCACCATGGAGGTACAGGTGGAGCTAATTTATGGGTACCATTGGGATACAAGTGCAGCTAATCTATGGGTACCATGGAGGTACAGGTGGAGCTAATCTATGGGTACCATTGAGGTACATGTGCAGCTAATCTATGGGTGCCATGGAGGTGCAGGTGGATCTAATCTATTGGTACCATGAAGGTACAGGTAGAGCTAATCTATGGGTACAGGTGGAGCTAATCTATGGGTACCGTGGAGGTACAAGTGCAGCTAATCTATGGGTGCCATGGAGGTGCAGGTGGATCTAATTTATGGGTACCATAAAGGTACAGATATAGCTAATCTATGGGTACCATGGAGGTACAGGTGGAGCTAATATATGGGTACCATGGAGGTACAGGAGGAGCTAATCTATGGATGCCATGGAGGTACAAGTGCAGCTAATCTATGGGTGCCATGGAGGTACAAGTGCAGCTAATCTATGGGTACCATGGAGGTACAGGTGGAGCTTATCTATGGGTGCTATGGACTCAAGGTACAGGTGAAGCTAATTTATGGGTACCATGGAGTTACAAGTGCAGCTAATTTATGGGTGTCATGGAGGAACAGATGGAGCTAATCTGTGGGTGCCATGAAGGTACAAGTGCAGCTAATCTATGGGTGCCATGGAGGTACAGGTGGAGCTAATATATGGGTACCATGGAGGCACAGGAGGAGCTAATTTATCGGTACCATGGAGGTACAAGTGCAGCTAATCTATGGGTGCCATAGAGGTACAAGTGCAGCTAATCTATGGGTGCCATGGAGGTGCAGGTGGAGCTAATCTATGGGTACCATGGAGGTACAAGTGCAGCTAATTTTTGGGTGTCATGGAGGAACAGATGGAGCTAATCTATGGGTGCCATGGAGGTACAAGTGCAGCTAGTCTATGGGTACCATGGAGGTGCAGGTGGAGCTAATCTATGGGTACCATGGAGGTACAAGTGCAGCTAATTTTTGGGTGTCATGGAGGAACAGATGGAGCTAATCTATGGGTGCCATGGAGGTACAAGTGCAGCTAGTCTATGGGTACCATGGAGGTACAAGTGCAGCTAATTTGTGGGTGTCATGGAGGAACAGATGGAGCTAATCTATGGGTGCCATGGAGGTACAAGTGCAGCTAATCTATGGGTACCATGGAGGTACAGGTGGAGCTAATATTTGGGTACCATGGAGATACAAGTGCAGCTAATCTATGGGTTTCATGGAAGTACATGTGGCATGAAGCTACCTGGTGACACGGTATTTTGTAATTACTCCCATTTTTTTCTCTTGCAGGCCAATCAGGAAACAACTGACTTCTCCATCTTGCTGAAGGACATGGACAACACAAATACTGACATGAAACAGTTTTCAAGAATGGTAACAAAATCACTTACCTTGATACTCCTCCTTGAAATTTTAATTTGACTGAGTTGAAAAGTTTTTGATTTAAGTACCTGCATAACTGTTTAAATGACAATGTGCAAAATGTATGTAGATTGAAATATTATAGAGAAAATTCTATTACATTGTTGGCGATGTATTTTTCTCAAGTTCATACAAATATTAAGCTGTGTGTGTAAAGGTATTAGGTAAATTCATGAAGTATACTTTCATCTCCAAAGATCCGTCGGCGTCTCCCCAAGCAAACAGCAGCCGTTGATGAAGGCTCCTCTGGTCCATCATCTCTTTCTTATGGATTTGAGGTAAATCAGTTCTTTTTGCTCCCGAGTGATAAAATGTGATTGATTTATTTTCTCAGAAACAAATGTTTCTAAGCAAAATATTCAGTCATGCTGAAATTAATAGCACAGCACAGTGTATATAGGTAAGACCCATTCCTACCTTTTCAAAATTGTGTGATTTTTTTCATGATTATAAATAAAGTTTTTCTGGTCAATTAAGTTTTTCCAATGCTACTTTGTATTGGAGTTTCTGAAGGACATTTAGTCCCTTATTTGTTCATCACATAGGTGATGAGTTAGTCGTGTGAAAGGATTATATTCCTAGTCCATTAATTTGACTGTAATTTTAATTCCTGATTCTGTCAGCCATTCTTTCATATGTCCATCAGTAAGCCCGGTTTAATAGTCCTTTTTATTTCATTATTGACTTTTTTCTTGCACTCTTTCAGATTGACTGTAATTTTGTCTGGTTATGCAACTTGCATCAAACACTATGTGATCTAATTCTCTGTTTCTTTTGAAATCATTCTTCTGCCCTGTTCTGTAGGTTCAAGAATCATTGGAGGAATGTGCAGGCCACCTGAACAAGCTGGTCACTGTGCTCCGACACATGGGTCAGGAGACCATGAAGGTTGCCAATGCACTCTCAGGTAACACCTTTTTACATCTTTTTGATCGTAAAATCAATATTTCTCTCATTTGAAATTAATTTCTTTAAAGATGTAATTAAAAGTGAAATGAAATATACATTTTACAATCTTGCAAGGGTTGAAAATTTTTCATTAATCCAGATGGCATATCTTTAAGAAATACCATTTTGCATCTTGAGAACAATTGTTTATTTAGTTTTGGCACTCTACAATTGACGTTGATTCTTAATGTTATTGAATATATAATATAAATCAAGCATTGGACAGTCTCAAATTTTCTTTTCTTACGAGGAACTCTTTGCTATTTTACTTTGAATAAAAGATTAATTAAAATATCCTTTCTGGGATTAAGTTATTTTGTATCAAACAAGAGTTACAATTCTCATTGATATACAGTATATAATTTGTAATTTCAAATTTGTGTTACCTTTTAAAAAGATCAGTTTGAATTAAAAAATCAGTTTCATTACCACCACCAACCAAGTTGGATGAAGGTTATGTTTTGGCCTGTGTTTCTTTGTTGGTCTGTTTGTCCGCTTGTTTGTCTGTCATCAAGATATCTCAAGAACTGATGATTGGATTTTGATCAAATTTGGTGTGTGGTTTTTTTTACTTCATAAGGAAGAAGTGAATAATATTTGGGACATATTGGAACAAGGGAAGGGTAGAAATGGAGGGGTAGGGATGTTTTATAGTGAAC
Organism: Chiridota heheva; assembly: GCA_020152595.1. Classification (NCBI taxonomy): domain Eukaryota; kingdom Metazoa; phylum Echinodermata; class Holothuroidea; order Apodida; family Chiridotidae; genus Chiridota; species Chiridota heheva. Next base: position 1,137,749 of record JAIGNY010001288.1, on the reverse strand, counting down.
TGTCTGTCATCAACATCTTTCAAGCATTGATTGGATTTAGAATAAATTTGGTGTGTGGTTTTATTATTGCTTTAGGAACAAGTGATAAACATTTGGGACATAATGGTACAAGGGAGAAGCAGAAATGGATGGGTGGGGATATTTAGGATGAGGTCTGTCAAGACTTAGTTAACACTTTTTAATGGAATGTGATGAACAATGAATTTATGCCATGAAAGGATATCAAAACAAGCAATCTTCTGGACTCAAAAGAAATGATATTAAGTAGTCTCTGGTATAAGAAAAAAAGGATAATTAGTTTCTGCCATGAATAAAAAATGATGGAATGTGAAGTTTGAATGAAAGGAACTCAAACAATGAATGCTTTGCCTGAATAAAACTGAAAACAACGATATGGCCTCGAGAGAAATCATTCAGAAGATAATCTCCTAAGTATTCAGAATGCAAGTGATCAATACAGATCAAATCTTGGTGGGCCTGGGATTTCTGAGGTAGATTGTATTGGGTATGGGGACTCTAAAATTATTCTAGACACATTATAATTGCAACAGAGGGGGAGGTATGTGCTCTACAGAGTACTAAGATTGTAGTTCTTGAAGTAATTGCTGTTCCAAGGATTTGATGTACAGTATGTAGAATTTGTGATGTAGGAATAATTGAAGACAACTTAAAATTCTTTTTCAAAATTCCTTTTGCTTGAAATTCGATCATAATGATAACAATATCTTCCACTTAGATTCTGGGCGAGAGTATGGTTAAGATCCATACATCAAATATTTGCATTCAAAGTTCTAAAAATAAAAGAAATTTTGAAAATTAAATTAATAGTTTTAATGAATCCTAATCAATTAGCTGTGTTGCCAATAGATTTTTAAGAGGATTTATTTTAAAATATCTTTATTTCATTCGATATTTGTTCAAATTCTGTGTTGTTCTTGTGCAACGATTCTAATATTGGCTACATTTCTGAGAGGGCTGGGTGGAGCGGAGGGGCTATGATCAGGGGGAGGGGCTATAATCAGAACATTTTTAGGCTTTCAGAGACTGGGAAATTTAATGTTTTAAATTCAGAGAAAGGTGAATTATATTGCAGTTGTGTAACAGAGTCAACTGGGGCTCTAAATGAAAAATTAAACACTTTTTAGTTTTTTAAATTTAATTGATTAATAGATTGATTAATTGATTATTGATTTTATTATTATTATTATTTATTATTATTATTTATATATATATATATATATATATATATATATGTATATATTTATATATATGTGTGTATATATATATATATATATATATATATTATATATTTTTTGGGGGGGGAGGGGGGGGTGGGGAGGGGCACTTTAGAAACCCTTGTAAATTATATCCTTGTATCTCTTTGAAGCACAAATTTTCCAAAAGTTTGTCAACTACAAGTTCATTTGATGTTTCTAGGTTCTTCAAGCAAGAAGAAAAGCAGTGAGGAGGAAGGTTTGTATGTTACTAAGACGCATCTTGCCAGCAATGCAATGAGTGTACCCATTTGCATACTAACGTGCCAAAATGCAAGCTATTGTACTCTGGTTTGCAATGTATATATTGGGTAGCGTAGACACTCACTATTGTATCTTTGTGGAAGTCAGAGGGGTGAACAATTTGCCGCACATTCAGGTTCAAACTAGAGGTAGTGGTCTCACGAATGGTGACCAAAAAGAAACTTTATCATTTGTTTTTCGGCTTTCTCCTCAGGGAAATCTGAGCTTATCCTTTTTTAAATTTCTGCTAATGCTGCTTTTAACAGGACAGCAACAGTTGCAATGAGCAACTCAATTTCAAACACATTCCTAGAGAATCACCCACCTACATTTGGCACATTTGACTCTGGCTGTCACAGTGCCGGTAAACATTAACAAACCCACCTACACGCTCCATAGAACCTTTCTTACCCTCTCTCAAACAGACTTCTTCCACAACAATCTACTCCAAAAAACCCAACTCATTAACTACATCATTGCATGTGGCACAATTTGACCATCGCTGTCGTGGTGGCATTAAACCTCTCACCAACCGTCATAGCATCTGGCACCCACATACCCCACCACTGCTAACCCCAATACCCACCCCTACCACCCTTACCACCCCACCCCACCCCCTTATTTACTATTTCAGTATTTTAGACCTATTTTGATGCATGGTTACAAGGTGTAACTGCTCATTACACTTGTATAACATTTGTGGAGATTCTCGCAAGTAGTATGTCAGCAGTGACAAGCAAATGATTTTTGAATACCTATACAATGAGTCAGGTAGCTCAGTTGGTAGAGCGCACAACGGAGATGCTGGAGGTACCGGGTTCCAAGTCAGGTCTAAACCGTTTTCCCACAGCCACTAAGTTGTTTGCAGCTTCTGCTCTCCCATTCAGCTGTTGAGAGAAGTGGCAATGGTTGAATGGCACTCGCCATCCTTTGGAGGGGACATTAAGCCGTCGCTCCCGATGGTAGGACAGTCACACCCCACCTAGTTCTCTAAACACTATTCGAGAAGAGAAGCGTGAAAACGCGGTGTTTATTTACTTCCCTGAGCTCAGCTGTTGAGAGAAGTGGCAATGGTTGAATGGCGCTTGCTGTCCTTCGGAGGGGACGTTAAGCTGTCGCTTCCGATGGTAGGACAGTCACACCCCACCTAGTTCTCTGAACACTATTCGAAAAGAGAAGCGTAAAAACGCAGTGTTCGTTCGCTTCCCTGAGCTATTGGATGGAAGATGCGCCGTTTGGGCAGATCTTTCCTATTCTAAAAAAGCTTTGAAGTTTGTAAAGCGCTCTTGAATATACTTGTATAGAAAGGCTATATATATATATATATATTTACTTCAAGTTATACCTTACCTTCCATGTTATAAATATGCAATCTGGTCACACGACCTGATTCTAACACACTTCTAACCGACCTTAAAAACGTAGTTACCAGCCAGCCCTGACCTGCATAGAACCTCTACTAACCCTCACTCTTTTTTCAGCACGTTGTTTTCACAACATCGCTGGAACTGTTCAGATTTTCTTTATAAATTTAACCATTTTTTAACAATTTTCTCCTTTGCAGCTTCTACCAGGCAGGTTTTTATACTGCTCTATCTTATTCGGTTCGCCTTTTCAAGTCTTCTGAGGTAAGACGAGGTAGCCATGGGTCCGGAATTCTTCAGTCCGACTTACAGGACTTTCCCGTGTAACCTACACTTAGGATAGAGTGTTTTTGTCTCCATCGTACTAGCGGGTGGCTAGTTCGAGAGAGTACCACTCTCGCGGCGGGTGTTTTTAGGCCCTAGAGCACCAAGTGTGCCTGTCTAGTGGACCTCTTGCCCCTGGGTTTAAGTGTTTTTCACCCTCGGCCCCGCGCTTCTATGAGGAGAGCCTAGCGTTATAGTATGCATTGTATTTACATGTTATGATATGTTCAGTACAGGTTCTAGTGCATTAGGCCAATTTCTTCAATCGATGTTGGCTTATGCGCATTGGGTTGACATCATCACAGAGTGTTTGAGAAGTCGGCTTCTTACAGCTCCAAGGAGCTACAGTTGTTACAAGAGAGCCTTATTTATTATTAACGTTACCAGTGTATATCGTGTTTTCGTTTTTCTCGCATAAAATTAAAGACAAAGTTTTAATTTTCAAGCTTGAATTTTGGGGCGTTTGAGAGACCGGAAGGGGGTCTCTCTGACGTCCTATTTACAGGAGATCTAATCTTTTTATCTCCACAGACACCAAGTTACTCAGTGGTTCATGTTTTCCACGCTACCCCTATACTAATAAAGTTTTTACGTTTGATGCTTTTTCTCAGGTTCTCAAAAAATTTTCAGATAGATATTTTTCTGTTTAAATTTTGTTTGGTGTGCTAAGTTGCTATGCCTTGTATCTCTATAAGCGTGATCGAAGGATCATAGGTACATTCCCCGTAGGGGCGTTTTGGTGTATTTGTATATGTATGTATTCATATATGTATATCTTTCTTTTTCAGAGTTTCTACTTGCGCTACGGCCACCTTCTCGATAGATTACTGAGTTTGGAAGGCCTGTGTTTGTAGTTTACTGTGTTAACTTTTTCCTGATTAACGCCTTTGATAGATTACTGAGTCAGTAGTGCCACGGGTGCTGTCTATCAGACGTAAGTTACCCAAGTCTATATATTGATAAACTAAGTGGCGTCCTAAAGAAGACGTCATTTAGAATTTAAACCACTTTAAACAAGCACCCCCCTTCTTGATAAAATACTGAGTTGGGGAGCGGCGGCTATTTTTAGTGAAGTAAACCCTTTGTATACCGCTGTGGTCCACGCTTCAATGATAAGGACCGGCAGGGCCACGTAAAGGCGATGCCCAAAGAGGTTATACGTGAGTCACAAGTGATTTCACGGATCCTTTCTGGTCCGTATGGCTCCGGTGATTGGATACATACGACTCCACGGCCCATGTTCATGGCTCCGTACGGGTCCGTGACGGCTCAGTATGGGTCCATTGGACGGTACCATATGGCTCCACGGTCAGTGTTTACGGGTCCGTACGGGTCCATTGGATGGCTCCACGGCCCATGTTTACGGGTCTGTACGGGTCCATTGGACGGCTCGCCGGCCCGTGTTTTACGGGTCCGTTGGACGGCCGGACGTTTCAATACGGCTCCGTGGTCCATGGCTCCATACGGCTCTGGTGATTGGATCCATACGGCTCCATTGATTTGTAATGGGACAACGTACACCGTACGATTAACCCAGAAATACACCCACTAGCTACAAAGCTACGTGGTCAGGTGACAAGTGACAATCTTCGCAAGAAGTATAGCACCACGAGAGCTATTAACTTCTTGGTCCCGTAGTTATTAGCTACGCAGTTGCACGGCCGTGTGAACGCCATTAATAAGATTGTCTGCATTGAATATTACAGTCCGCAATAATTTTCACTAGTATCATAGACACGGAGGACAGGTCCTCGAGTGTCGGTGCGATGTCCCGCGATGCAAAGCATGCAAACGCTTCTCTAGACCGTACAGCTCCGGTGAACAGGTCCGTATGGCTTTAGAGTTTTGTAACGAGATAACGTACACCGTACGGTGAACCCGGAAATAGACCCTTTAGCTATGGAGCTACATGGTTAGGTGATAAGTAACAATGTTCACAAGGAGTATAGCGTTACGAGAGTTATTTTCTTCTTCTTACCGTAGCCATGAGCTACGCAGTTCCACATCCGTGTGAGCTACCTTAGTAAGATTTCCGCGTTGAACGTCACGGTCCGCACAAATTTTCACCAGTATCATGGACACCGAGGACAAATCCTTGTATGTCGGTGTGTTACGCTCCCATGATGCCCCGCAATGCCTTACGTGTGAGCGCTTCCTCATGTTATGAAGCTTAGTGGTTGGGTGATAAGAAAACCATCTCCACGAGAGGCATAGCATCACAAGAACTATTTTCTCTGTGTTACGTAGTTCAACGACCGTTCGAACTACACTGAATATAATTTTTGTGTCGAACGTGACGTTCCGCTCAAATTATAAAGATGTTAATGCGCTTTTACGTACAATGTACGGTAAACCCGGGAGTAGCACAACTTTACGGACCCTTTGAACGGCTCCGTACTGGTCCCTACGGCTCCAAGACATGAATTCACCAGTCCGGGACACGGCTCTACAGGTCCATACAGTTCCATAGCTACACGGCTCTGGTGAACGGGCCGTTACGGCCCCCACAGGACCTACACGGGATAACATACAACGTACGATAAACCCGGGAAATAGAACTTCAGGATAATGCGGCCGATAGTCGCGTGCTACAGAGTTACGTGGTCATCATTCTTATCGGGACGCATTTAGCGTTCAACGGCAGTCCCTCACACATAGCCACCGGCTACGCTGCTCCGTAGTGAAGAGATACTAACGGAGTTAACGGCATACACCAGCAGCATAACTGCGTGGTAAGTGACCAGTAGCCATGAGCTACAGAGTTCCGCCGCCAATATTCATACCGGGACACGTACTGAGTACGGCGGTAGTCCCCTCTTCCCCACGCAGTTACCAGTTTCGTAGCTCCGTAGTTAAACAAACAGAGCTAACAGCTCGTATAGCTTGCGTAGCACGTGAACTCCTCCGTATTCCATACGGCTCCAGTATATTTTTAGCTATTTCAAGAGGAACGCGTACTCGAGTACGACTTTACTCCCTCACGCGTAGCCACTTACTCAGTGGCCCCGTAGTGTATAGAAGTATACTGAGGTAATGACTCATGTAACAGATGTAGTATGTTAACGCTATCATAGACCCAGACGGTTCTCTTGTACTGATAGCTATTATGTTAGGGACACGTACCAGTACCAGTTGTCCCCCTCGCGTAGCCACTAGCTTTATTGCTCCGTGGTGAACAGAGGCAAACTTGGCGGACGGCTAGTGGAATTTATTTGTCACGTTGACGCCTTTGTAGATAAATAATGGCTCTATACTACTTAACAGGGATGCGTACTGAGTACGGCGTTAGTCCCCCCAGTAGCCACGTGCTTCTCAGCTCCAGGTGAAGGATATTTAATGGAATTATTGGCCCATGTAGTATACACAGGACGTCAACTCTTTCATGATTTCTACCCCAGCGCTGTTGTTAACGACTCACACAGTTGATGTAGTACGTTACACCCCCCTGTCAAAATTAACCCCATGAAGGATACTTTTCTTGACATAGGTGGCCTTTTGATAGACAACCTCACAATCGGGGTAGCTATTAAAAACAACGGCATGTATAGTTCATTCTATACTTTAACACCTTCTAATAGCAGTTCAATGCGGCTTTTCGGCCTCTTAGTTAATTACCCGTACAGACATACAGTATTAGTTTTCTCCACATCCATAGCCATAAGGCTCTGCAGTTCCAAGGTTGTAACTATACGTCGGACGTTAACACCTTTTCCAATCAACTTCTTAGACAAGTTTCGCTGTTGATAGAAGTGGCCTAGAGCTACGCGGTTTTGCAACTGCTACAGTTTTCAGACACCGCTTTGGAGCCGTAGACTATGTCTTACGGCTCCGCGGTCTTACGACCCAAAACCGTCTCACAGCTACATAGCCTTACACGGTTTGCAACCCTTTTTGTATACGTTTTATATTAATGGCCTCCTTTTTATTTCGCTAACCATTAGTTTAGTTCAGTAAAGTTTAAACAAACTTTGCTCAAGGTCAGCAGTCTTATCTGAACTGAAGATAATCTCATTTAGTACCTCCGCTTTACACGTTTAGTTTGTGGCCACCCCCTTTGGTGGTGGTGCGGACGCTCACACCTGTTGTGAGGAACAAAGTTTCCATCTGTCAGACTTTCACCGCCAGTGCCGACGGATGCGTCTTGATAGAGGTAGGGGCACATTTCATGTAACCCCCTTTGACAAAAACTTGGACGGGTACTTGGCCTTTTTCACAGGCAGATTGCCGGGCATTTTTCACCTTTTACCGTTAGTGCTGAGCAAGGCAGTTCAGATTCGCGCTGACTTTACACCACTGTTGTAGTCTCCTTTTCAGACAGATAGGAACGGACTCCAAGAGTTCTGGAATCCTTCCTCTCGTCTCGGCACAGGACGAACTATGCCAGCCTTACGGCCGCTCACCTCGGACTACAAGAACACGATCACAATCGCTTCAGTGGAACCCCCACAGGATGGGCATGTTTCCCATAGGTGACCAGAGCGATCACGACCTTATTTGGTCTCCCGGACGTAGGTCTGTCTGCATCCGTGGATGATCGCAAGCTATCTTTTCTTTTCGTCCTTTCTCCTGACCCGCGGGTTTCAGGGTTGACGCATTTATTTTCAAAAGTACTCACTATGTGAGTTACGTTTTTCGTCTTTCACGCTAGTACCAAGTATGCTAAGCAAGGTGACGTACGACCGATAGCGCCCTCTTTGCCTGGCCAACCGGGTTCCCTCAGCTGCTCAAGACCCTGCAGGCTTCCCGTACGAGCCTCGGGTGTGGGAGGACTTTTGTCTTTTTCCCTGGCTCTGGCAAACTGCATCTCAGTCCCAGAACGTTTCGTTTGACGGTGTGGTTTTAGTCCTCCTTTCCTCGGCGTAGCAAGGCTTTTCCAAGGAGTTGTTCACCTCCCTGTTTTGGAGGTGGGCCCTCTCTCAGACTTGGTTCAGTCACGGGCTCTGGGATAGCTTGCCGCCATCCACCGAGGTTTTCCAGTTGGGTCTACGATCTTTGACTCGCGACCACTGGGAAGCTACACAGAGATCTCATCGTACTGCGTCACGAGACATTTTCCTCCGATGGATTGTCCAGTAGCTTTCTTTTAAAGTAGATGACACTGTTCATGGAACAGCCGAGGTTTGCACTCTGGTTCAAGGCATAGCCCCTTACTTGAGATTTCTCATGCCGCCGTTCGGGAAAACACTTATCACCTTTTTTCCCCTTGTTTTTGTCTGACTTACTTTGCGAAGTTCGTGTTACCCCGCTAACTTTTGCTCTTAAGCAGTTACGCGCTAATGAATTTTCCTCCGATCTGGGATTTCTTCAATTCGTTTTAGCCAGTACACGCTTTGTTCCGAATCATATTTTACTAGCCAGTGCCATGAACCTGGTGCGTTTGTGGCATTTTTGTAGACACTATTATGATATTCATTTCATGTCCAAACTTTCTTCCCCTTTGGCATGTTTTTCTTAGTTTCTAGTTCGGGTTCATGCGATGTTTGCCTCAGTATACTGTTAACAAATAGTGCCTTGTTCGGTTTGACTGTAAGTAGAAGTGGTTTACTATGTTTTAGTACTTTCCACTCTGAGGTCTTTCATCCTTAAGAGGAGAAGGAATTTCTTTTTTTAAGCGGGATTAGATTAGTAAGAGTTTTAGTACCAGCCTTTAGAAAATTGTGCTGGACCTGAATCCCTTCCTTTCTATCCTCGGTTGAAATCTGATTGCATATTTATAGCATGGAAAGTAAGGTATAATTTGAAGTAGATTTACCCCGCTAAGCGTAGCGGGAATATTTACGAGAGTTATACTTACCTTCCATGCATTCCGCCCGCCTCTCCTCTCCTTCAGGCCTCAGTGGAATATTAAGTGAGGGTTAGTAGAGGTTATATGGAAGTCAGGGCTGGCTGGTAACTACATTTTTAAGGTCGCTTAGAAGTGCGTTAGAATCAGGTCATGTGACCAGATTGCCTATTTATAGTATGGAAGGTAAGTATAACTCTCGTAAATATGTATATGTATGTATGTATATATATATATATATCTTATATATACATACATACATACATACATACATACATACATACATACATACATACATACATACATACATACATACATACATACATACATACATACATACATACATACATACATACATACATACATACATACATATATATATATTTATAATAATTACTATTACATAGAACTGACACACAGGAACAAAGCGTCATAGATGTGTAGACGAAACAAACACTCCATGTTTCATTATGCTGAGCATTTCAATGGTGTGACTAGTTTCTTTGGAGACAATATATTCATTGTCTTCATTTCTCTTCAAATCTGTTTTTATTTCTAATAAGGCACTCTTGGCACTTTCTCCTGGCCCACTTTTCCTCCTTAGGCCACCCCCTCCCTTCTATCCACCTGGGTCTCTTCACTCATCACAAAACCCAACCCACCCTAACCTCCTCATCAATCTCCACAACCAAATCAAAGACCAACTCTCAATTTATACCTCCCCACTTTGCCATTTTCTCCAACTCAAAGGCTGTTCTTACTTCTTTACTTAATCTTAAATGAGATAACTTCACATCCCACCTCCTCCTCCGGAAACTCCTTTTGCCCACCCTTTGCAGGAAAAGTTTTTTTTTTCTTCTGGATACCCAGCCTTGTTGGCATCCCTGGCAATGACAGGGCTGATGTATCCGCTAAACTTGCCCTCAACCTCCCCCTTACCCCTTTTCCCAAAACCCTCTCTGACATCAAACCGCCTATTGCGCTCATTGTTCGTGACCGCTGGCAAACCTCATGGAACGCCTAAATTGATAACAAACTCCACATCATTCAGCCTACCAATCTGATCAAACCCACCATCAACAAAATTTCTCGTATCGACAACCTTCATATTACCTGTCTTAGAATAGTTCACACCCACCTCACTCACTCCCACCTTCTTATTGGCTTCCCCCAACCCCTCTGCAACAATTGCCATTGCACCCTCACAATCCATCACGTTCTCCTTGCTTGCCCCCTGTACAACCTACCCAGAGCTTCCCTCGATCCCCACAACTCAATTGCTGACTTCTTCCAGAAAAATCTCCTAGATAAAGTTATCTCCTTCCTTCATTATGCTTCCCTCTACAATCATATTTAATTCTCCTCTTCCACCCCACTTCTCTACTTTGTTTTTGTTTCACCCATGCACCTCCTCTCTCGATCACAGCTTTCTGACTTTTTGTTCTTGAATTTTTCTCATTCTCCCCCCTGTTTCCTTTCCTTCCTACCTCTAGAATGATCTAACCTCTCAGGCACAATTTGACCCTCGTTGTTGTGGTGCCGTTAAGCCCTCATCAAACAAACAAACAATTTTAACCTTAACTTCTTTGCCTTAGCCACCTTCTCTTCCTCCTTCCCTCTTTCCCACCTCTCTTTTCTCTCTGTCCTAACTCAAGCACCTTAGTTTATAACACCCTCTTGGCACACTTGACTCTTAATGTCCCAGTGCCCGTTAAACTTTAACAAACCAAACCAAACCAACAGAGACAGAATCTCTTTAAATTCTCCTCATTCATAATGATCTCTGGTCCCTATCCTTAACCATTGCCAGTTCTTTCACCATTCTGATCACCTCTGCCTCCCCTTTAAAGATTGCTTTCGCAATCCCATCACCCTAATACTTTTTGCTCACCAATGTGTTTACCCTCCCTTCCTTCAGAGATGTCAATATCTTCCCCCTTGCTTATCTTCCAGCTGTTTTACCATCATTATCATGCCTCCTATCTATCACGTACCCCGTTCCATTCATCAGTGCAAAAGAGAACAAGTCAAATTTTGAGCTTAGAAATAATATTATAGGTATTACATCAGGGCCAACTTAATTTTGACCCAGACAGCGATTCTAGGCAATGATTTCTCCTTTCTTTCATACATGGATCTTGCCTCCTCAATCTTTACTTCTGAATAATTTGAGGGAGTTTTCGAAAAAGGCTGAAATAAACACTTATATCAATTATAAGTGTCTGAGATCCTAGTGAATTATTGAATTATTGATATATCTGCAGATTTATGGAACCTCAAAGAAGGCCTCAGTATAGCTCTCTTTCTCTGCAAATCAAAGGTTTTGCCATTGTACAAAATTTATTAGCATTTAGGGGTTGGATTTGCCACTGTTCCGCTGTTCCGAGAGTGCTTTTTGTGCAGGAACAGTGAATTTTCAAACATCACTGTTCTAGTGGAACAGTGTTCTTTTTACAAGTATGTGCCATCAATGATCAGTAACTTGATTTTTGATGCAAAAAAGTACATGTTGTCAAACAAGGTTATCATTAAAAGAATTACTTCAGAAAGAAAAAAAGGTTTTCCTGCCTTGCCTGCAATTGCCAGCACAACTAATCGTGAATACACATATGCAAGGCTGCTTGTACGTGTATGACTGTACACACCTGAATGATACTTAATGTACATGTAATACTAATAACTGACATACATATTTTGCAGATATTGACAAATAAACTAGTTGTAAATTAAGCCCAGTTTTGAAGAAAGGAATTTGTCCTGTTATTAGCAAAAAGTTGGAACAGTGAAATCTGATCCAGAACAGTATTATTTAAGAAAGTACTGTTCTGTGGAACAGTGGCACAATTTTTTAAATTTTGACCCCTGGCAGTGTCAGAGCTCTCACAAGGAACTATGCTACCCCTGGTGTTATGTTTTTGTTATGCATTTTGTTTTTAGAGATACAAATAATGGAAGTGTAGAAGTCAACTATGCAGTGTTACTGTAGTTGCATGAAGGGTGTAGTATGTGGTGACCATGCCATATTATTTGCGGTGTTGGTACATGCTTTAAGTTAGGAGACACAAACCCACTTCTGAATATGTAATGCAGAAGCTGAAATGAAACACTTATAACAACTTCTTAAAGAATTAGTTGAGTGGCCAAGCAAACATATCTTATATGAAAGAGAACCTTAAAAGAAACAAAATAATGAAGAAAGCATTTAAAAATCTTATTCCGTTAAGGAGATATTCAAGTATAAAGCTCTGTCTTATCTTTCTAAAAATGACTGGTGTAGTAAATCTACTATGGAATGTTGGCACCCTCATCCTCATTTTCTTAACAAATATGTATTTTAAAGAAAATTTACATAATATTTTTACTATTTCAATTATTTTCCCTAAAAGTTTCTTCAGGTGGTAAGTTATATTAATTCCTCACTAGATTCCATTTTACTACTTTTCTAAGATATCCAATGATTTTGTAGCTGCAAAATTGCAGGACAAAATATGATAGAATACTTAAAGACTGAGAAATCTGAGGTTGTGATGTCATAACTAGTCTGATCTAGTCAGTTGTTTCCATACAAATATTGCCAAACTTTTAACTTGAATCTTTCAATAACGGAATAAGATTTTTGAACCCTTTCTTCACCATTTTGTTTCTTCTGAAGTCCTCTTTCATATGAGATGGACTTGCTTGACCCCTGAACTAATCCTTTAATTAAGTACTTCAGATGCATATACTGTGTTGTCCCTATGAAGGTGACTTTATGCACAAGCTACTGTACATGGACTTCCTAGAAATGAAGGCTCTACTTTTGCCCACAATTGTAGATGTTTTGATTCGCTTGCAAAACGTACAATATTGCTACTTTAGGGACTGAACAAGCATTTGAGTTGGCTAGGTGTTTCAAGCTTCTTTGCTTTAACAGTTTGAAGTTACAATGTGCATGTTGAGGGTTCATGACTTCTGACGTGTTGTAGGATTAGGTTGTACAGCCTAAAGGCCGTTACACACCAACCGCGACGTGGCAAGCAACTTTTTAAACAAAATTTAATCAAACAAAAGAAAAGAAACATTTTGACCTCTTGTTTTCAGAGAAAGATTGCCATTGTATGGCTTTTCAGATGATAAATGAAAATTGATTGACTAGCATATTTTCCAGTATCATCAGAAAGCCTTAATTGTAAGCTTCATCATGTGTAAGCAAAAAGTCAAAGCATCTTATAAAATTTGTTTCCTGTATGATTATCTACAAATTTGCTCGCCGCGTTGCGTTCGATGTGTATCGGCTTTAATATTGAAGCTTGCTAAGTTATGTGGTCTTCAGGTCATATACAGTATAATATTTGACCGGTTCAAGTTAGCCTTTTGTTGTGGTCATTAGACTGTGCAGCATTTTGTTGTGGTCGGTAGGTGTTACAGCTTAGTGCTGTAGTATAATGGTTTCCCAGCTTGCAATGATATAGTGCATGGTAGCTTTCATCTATTAATACCGCTTTTTCTTTATATTCTATTTGAATTATACAGTATTTATCAAATCTAATATCCAGTCCATATATCTTGTCTTACTATTATTGCACAATTATGTAATGCCAAATAGGCACTGGAGATTTCAGAGAAAAAGGTACATTTTTTTCCTGTATTGTTTTTTTCCTATATTGTTTTTTTTCCTTCTCTGTTTTCCTTATCTTTTCTAATACTTTTTCATTTCTTATTAATAACAAAAGCTTCACTTCTTCAATATTCTGATTTTTCCCCATAATTCAGTACATATTTTATTAATGTACATTTCCCCTTTTCCTGATGTTTTTCTATATATCTTAATATCATTATCTTTGGTGAGCATGCGAAGCGTAATGCGAAGCTATGTAATGCGAAACTATGTAATGGCGAACCGGCCATCCACAATTTTTCCTGAAAATTCCTCAGAAATGTTACAGTTTTTTGAGAATTCCTCAGAAAATGTTAAAGTTGCTTCAGAGTTCCTTAGAAAAAGTTTAAAGTTTCTTCAGATATCCTTATGGAAGGTTAGAATTTCCTTACAAAATGTTAAAAGTTTTTCAGAGACACTTAAGACAGATTGAAGACTAGTTCCTTTAAAAGTCTACAAAACATTTGATATTTTCTTAGAAGATAACTGTAAAATGATATAATTTTCCAATATTCTTCAGAGAGCCTCAAGCGTCTCTCTTGTAGCACTGAAGATTTAATATCCTTAAAATTCTTCACAAAATATTTGGGCACCAACTGTTGTATCAGGCATAATTATTAGACTCCGCCTTTATTATTGTGGTCATTAGCATAAAGTTGCTACAGTATATGAACTGACCAGACTTTTTTTATTTAGTATGCTCAATCAGGGAGCATGATAGGATGTGACTGCATATGGACATAAGGAGGGATGCCATGTGGGACATGGATGGGGGCCATGTGGGACATATTATAGAATATATACTATGTGGTATACACTAAGGGCTATATCAGGCATATTTATTTGACTGCCTTTTTTTTATTTAACAACTCATTTGCATATAGGTTATATGAAGTGACACTTTTATACATAGTATGCTCAATCAGGGACTGATAGCTAGAATAAGACTTCTTATGGAACCTATGGGATGTCATGTGGGACATGGGGTGGGATGCCATGTTGGACATGTGGTGGGATGCTATGTGAAACAGGGTGGAATGCCATGTTGGATATTTGGTGGAATGCCATGCAGGACATAGGGTGGAATGCTATGTTATGTGGGACATGGGATGTCATGTGGGACATGGGGTGGGATGCCATGTGGAACACGGTGGAATGCCATGTAGGATTTATGGTGGAATGCCATGCAGGACATGGGGTGGAATGCCATGGGGTGGAATGCCATGGGATGGGATGTCATGTGGGACATGGGATGGTATGTGGAACATATGGTAGGATCCAATGTGGGACATAGGGTGGAATGCCATGTGGGACATCAGGTGGGAAGCCACTGATGCAGGACACAAAGTAGGATGCCATGGGGGACATAGGGAGAGATGCAATGTGGGACATAGGGAGGGATGCCAAGTGGGACATAGGGAGGAATGTCATGTGGTACATATGGTTGGATTAATGTGGGACATACGTGTAAGATGGGATCCATGTGGAACATAGGGTGGGATGCCATGTGGGTTATACTGTGGGATGCCATGTGGGACATATGGTGGATTGCCATGTTGGACATATGGTGGAATGCCATGTGAGATAGTGTATGGTGGAATGCCATGTAGGAGATATGGTGGAATG